>CAEGAE010001984.1:0-38157 GCA_903067095.1 Girardinus metallicus
GAACTTTTGTTATTGACCAAATACTTATTTTCCACCCTTATTTGCAAATAAATTCTTTAAAAATCAGACAATGTGATTTTTCTGATGTTTTTGTTTTTTCTCATTTTGTCTCTCATAGTTGAGGTTTACCTATGATGTCAATTACAGGCCTCTCTCATCTTTTTAAGTGGGAGAACTTGTACAATTGGTGCCTGACTAAATACTTTTTTCCCCACTGTATAGTTCATGTGCCTTTGCTATATAATTCAAGCAGCTTGAATTATATAATATCTATTACATTTAGGGTAATAGGGATATGCAGTTTATAATAGTTATACTTGTAATTATAATTGTGATTTGATAACTGTAACAGATGTCTACATTCACTCTACGTTATGGACACTTTGACAGACGGCTTTTGTCTGTTTGTTTCACCTTGCTGCTCTGAGCCTGTGGGGTATGAGCAAACAACTTCATGTTTAGAAATGTTCTGCTATTCTTCAGCCATCTGTTTGACATTGATGGAACTAAAATTGACTTCCTCTGAGACAACTCACCGCATCATGGAAAACTGGCAAAGATACGCATGTTTACAGGCTGCCACATGTCCTGATGTATACACATGTTACCCAAGGAGCAGTAGGCACCAAGAAACCTATTCATCTGTAACATGAAAGCATTCATGGTGGGCCCTGTTTCCGATACAATGGCCATGTTGGTAAGAGGAGACGTTCAGCAGCTGATAGGAGCAAAGTTATCATATACTCTCACTGCTGACAGACTTTTTGGAGCTTTCACAACATAATTAATCAGCAAATTGGATGAAGAGGAATACCGTAATTACGTCATTTGTACTTCATGTTCTAGGCCAGAGATCAGCAACCTTTTCCATTTAAAGAGTAATTTTTTTCCCTATTTGAACTGGAGCAGCAAATAGCAGACTCCTGTACTAGGCTGTACTGCAAACACGTGTAGCAATTCTGTTGGTCTTTTGCTGTATGCTAGAATGTATGAAAGTATGAGAAAGAGAATGTTGCATTATGTATTTCTAGAATTTGCTAATAGCTCCTAAACAACCAAAAAACTTTATTTCTGATTACATTTTCCTCAGTTTGCACAGTTTTTCTCAAATTTTAATAAACATATGACATTACTGAAGGGACACGACTTCTCAAACTGTTGTTTAACTCCAAATGTATTTTAATTTAAAAGGTAAATAGCACAACTTGGCTAATTTGCAGTTAAAGAAAAGCTTGCGATGGTGATTTCATCAGTAAATTTTGGGATGATTTTCAGTCGCGCTAAATCCAACCTTCTAACCTTCACTGTCACTGTCATACGTGTCGTATTTTACTGTGTGAAACTCCAGCCAACAGTTTCTGTATTAAACTCATAATCTGAGCAACAGTTATGGAACTGTACCTAATTGACGGTCCGACCACCTCTGCTTTTTGACAGATTGTCAGCCTGTTCTAGTCCTTCATGGTCTAATACCGTCATGACACCTATTACTGCCTATCAATAGTGCTCCTCTAGACTGTTTACAGATTTATGTTGCTCAGCAACAAAGGTGCTTTCTGTTTGGAGGTGCCTCACTCATCACCTCTTTCTTGTTCAGTCAGAGGCAAATAGTAATTTGATCCGATCTAAAAACAATCATCTATGTAGTGTGTGGACAGCTTTGTCTCCATCAACAGGACTCAAGCAGCAGTGAATCCAGCTCTGGGAGAGTTTCTGTGCAGTAAAAGAATAATGCGCCGAGTGTTGAGAGGTTTTCCAAACAATAGACGTTTGAGACAGTGGACATGTGATCAGTCCACCCAGTCTGACAGCTGGTCAGGGGAGGTGGTGGAATAGCAATTTGAGAACCTTCATCTGCAGTACCTCGACTCAAAACATGCAACAGTGTATTCTTCATAACAACTGCTGTGGAGGGGTCCGCTCTATAAAAACATTAACACCTGCTAAACAGTTAGCAAGTCAGAGACAGCATAATGGAAGGAATTATTAAAAGATGCTTCAATTTTTCAAAAACATCTGAATTTCTGCACTTTGAACTGCACTTTTAGAAAACTAAAAGCACACAATTTCTCTCCTTGTCTCCCTCCCTCCATCTCCAACAATGTTTGGTTGAGTGGGGTATATCATGGACAGACTGATATATGATGGTAATTATATATTATCAAAACAATCGGTTCTTCTTTCTATGAAACATTCTGTCCTAGTGATATAACTACAAAGCATTTTCTGCTAGATGCCTTATGCCTCATGGTGTTAAACCAAGTTTGCAATCATGCTGACCTTTGGTTGTCACTCTTTGTTACTTTGGCCAATCAGACACACTTCCTCAACAATGTTGTCCAAAGTCTTCCAAGTGTGGCGTATGTAACAGTTAAAGCAGTGCTTGAATCTCTTTCATGTATATTCATATTTGGTCAGAGAACACAGCACAGACAGAATTTATGTGTTTCTGATTTAGGCTTAAGTCGCCCATCATGTCCCTCTGTGATCTTACCGATTAGACTAGCTTGTGTTTGTGTCATGCTGCCTTTATATTAAATAGCATTTTATCACAAATCAAATAAAGGCAAAAAAAAGTCAAATCTCTGCTTTTCTAACAACCAATGACAAAAATAATATGACGATACAGACAGTTGACCTGCATTTTAAGCATCCTTAATTAAAATCAGGCCAAAAAGGGAAGTTTTCAGGTTGCATAATGACATCAGTTACATGAACTGACCTCAGTATTTGTCCAGCTGTTTTCAGAAAGTTGAGACAAAAGCAAATTGGTGCAAAGTATTTTTACTATTTTTTGAAATGGCTGTATAGTCAGTTAAGTAAGGATGTGTGATATCACAATGTACAATGTGATGGATGACAGTAGTATGGAGTGAAAATGGTCTCAAAAAACCTGTGTGTGTGTAATACTGGATTTGTAATCCGTGTAAGCATCTTTGTGAGTATCTTTTGATAGTTGTATCTGAAACATGATTTGTAAACTGTAAAAGAAAATTTGTGCATAACTGGGTACTGGTAAATATGTGGTCAAATGCATACACAAATATGAAGAAATTATGAGTACAAAATAAAAGTACGCACACACAGTTACAATTTCTAAAACGTTACATTTCTACACACAAATTTTTAAACTTCAACCTCACATATTTGATAATTACAAATTCAAATCTTCTACGCCTACATGTTAAATTAGTACGCACGAGTTGCCTGATACGCAGACAAAACTGCATTTATGCACAGATCAGGTTACGAGTACACGAGGATTTCTGAGACTCATGTCACGCTTCAGAGAGCCTCAGCTTGGTGAGTAAATGGTGTGCTTAAATGCTGATCAAAAGCTTGGTTATCTGATTTTTGCTCGGCTTTTGGTGTTTTCATCCTCTGAACGTTTGTCACTGTGATTGTGCCGAAGCGGCAAAGACATTATTTCATTGGAAAATTTAATATTTCAGTACTTTTAAAGACTCCTCACACCCTGGTCACAATTTGTTCCAAATGCTGCCATCTGGCTGCAGATACAGGAGCATTAAAGCAAGGACAAACAGACTGAAGAACAGTTTTTACCCAGTAGCCATAAGGGCATTAAATACCCTCTAGTACTATTTATCAACCAGTTTCGTTATAATCCATGTAACTTTATTGCATGGTTTCTATAATGACAATAAACGTTATTATTATTATTATTATTAATTATTTATAATACTCCAAAATTGTTCATAGACATATTGTGCAGTTTTTAGCAGTACAGAGGAGATTACATAGTTTAAATAAAAAATGACCACTGGAACACATGGAACAGCTGCAGAAACACACTGACCCTCTACAACAGGAGTCCTCAAATCCAGGCATCGAAGTCTGGTGTCCTGCAACATTTAGATATGCCCCTGATCCACAGTTTCTTCTGGTGAACAAGGTCTAGCAGTTGCAGATGGTCTACCTTCATTACTGCTGAAGCAACAAAATATGGTTTCAGTGATGGTGACCAACATGTTACCTTATAAAGGGTAGTGTACATTTGGAAATATCTGAATAAGGATTTATTAAGTAAATTCACTTTAGTTAAATAGCGGTTTTCTTGTCTTATGTGATACATGTGCCCAAACACAAAGTAAATTTATATACAGAGATGTACTGTATGTTGATAAGAGGTATTGGCAGGACAGAGGTATAATAAATAATGGGAAACATGAAAACATTAACACAAAACTGAAGTTTTGCGTTTGCCAGCATGCAGTGACAGCGTTAAGATATGAACGATCTTGCCATTATTTGATGCAGGCCAAAGCTATTTTAACCATATTCAAGCACTGCTATCGCAGGTGGCTTTCTCTGACTGCCTTCACCTGACAATAAATAAACGGCAGATAAACCACAACACTGCAAAAGAATTGTATAATTATGCTGCAGGGTGTGTAAGGGGCAGGGCAGAGTGGGGGCTTGTTCATTTCCTATAACTATAACCCAGCCTTCCACCAGTATTTAAATGCACCACTTACGCAAGAATCTGAGGCTGTCTAAAGAGTGAAACGAGTCTCAAAAATCCTCTAAACTCATAACTTGATCTGTGCGTAAATGCAGTTTTGTCTGTGTATCAGGCAACTCGTGCGTACTAATTTAACATTTTCAGGTGTAGGAGAAGGTTTGAATTCATAATTATCAGAATTCATAATTATCAGCTGAAGTTAAAAAATTTGTGTGTAGAAATGTAACTTGCAGAAATTTTAATTGTGTGTGTGTCTTATTTTGTATTCATAATTTCTTCATATTTGTATATGCATTTGATCACAGATTTACATGTACCTGGAGCTATGCATAAATGTTCTTTTTACGGTTTACAAATCATGTTTCACAGATACAACTATCCAAAGTTACACATAAAGATGCTTACACAGATTACAAATCCAGTATTACACTGCACAGGTATTTTGAGACTATTTTCACTCCATACAGTAGCGATAGCGTAATATTTGTATAAAGCTTTCAATAGATACGAAAAAAAAATCACGTACTAATTTAGTGGAATATTTATATTTCTATGTGTTAAAAGTCGTTTTTGTGGATGTTATTTGTATGTAATGTTGGTAACCGTTTTGTTTTATGTTGCTGCCCATCACTCCCAGGTCTTCCTTAAAAAAAATCATGAAAATCAATGATCGGCAGCAGCATAATCTCAATGGTGACTACTTGGTTAAATCAAAGTTGAATAGAAACGTATATCTCTAACATATTGCTTGTATTTTCGCTCTTCCACACACTCTGCAAATTACAGTTTTCTGCTCCTGCGGCGATGTCGGAATGTGTCAGTTAAACCCCACGCGTTATTGACTCTGTGCGCGGTCGCACTGTGCGCTTTTACGAGTTTGTGTGTGTGCGAAAAGGCCCCAACATACTCTGGTGTACTGTGCGCATTCCATGAACCGCGCGTACTGTCTGCGGACGGTTGGGTCTTCATACTGCGTACTGATTACCTAAAATTCTCTCGTGACAAATTCCTTTATTTCACACAACCCTAATGAGAACTAGCAAGTTTGATTAACTATTTGGGAGCCTAGCTTTGTTTCTTCTCCATCTGAGAAGCCTTAACTCACCTCTCAGTGCGGGACAGAGAATGACAGTCACATGTCGGTTCATCCGACAAAGACCATGAACCGCTGCCTAGAGCCAGCGCAGCCTCCTACTGCAGAGGAGCAGCAGGAGGCTGCATTGGATTTAACTGTAATCAGGAATCCATTCAATAAGCTCTTTCTATTATGTTCCAAAAGCTCAATTGTGATCGGTGTAATAATTTGTGCAGCAATTGAAAATGAGCACATACGCGATCATCCTTTCCTTGCCGTTGTTCGAGGGGAAAAAAAAGAAAGAAAAGTCAGACGCAACTTATCGGACCACCTCTCTGCTCCGCTGCTGATAAAGAAGTCTGGGATGATGTCTTGTTTTTTGTTCTTATAATTCTGCATAATTCACCATGTCAATATTTGCGTGAATATGTAGCCGCTTTGATCTGAACTCTGCTTTGCGTGTAATAGGCAAAGGAACCAGCAGACGAAGACCCTGGGGTATATTGCAGCAGTAGGGCAGGTTTATTCTGTTTAAAACAAAAGAAAGTTCAGGACAGCAGTTCTTGGGCTCTGGCTTCCCCACGCACGCCTCTCCTTGGCGCGAACTGAGACAGGAGTACATACCAAAATCCTCTCAGAGGTTCACAAATAATGAAGTAATAAATCCATTCATTCAAAACAATTAAATAAAACACAAACAGAAATAATCTGCCCAATAATTGCAATTCTTACAGGTCAAATTGAAAATAAAGAGTTTTCCATTATAATATAAAAATATACTAAATACATCAATTAAACAACTCACATACCTGTTTAAAACAAAAGAAAGTTCAGGACAGCAGTTCTTGGGCTCTGGCTTCCCCACGCATGCCTTAACCAACCAAAAGAACAAAAATAACCATATTGGCACAGTAAACACAATAAATGTTACTAGTGTGGGAATTAAAAACCCAAAACAATGCTGCACTAAACATATAACATTTAAACAAAGGTAAATAACAACGNTCGGCGCGAACTGAGGAGGGCAGCGGGAACACACAGGAAATGACGCAAAACAGTGAACAAGAAAATAAAAGCGTCCCTACCAAAATAAAATACAACTAGAAAACCAAGAAAAACAAATATACAAACGATACAGACAAATATACATAGGTGGATTTGGGGTGAAATATAAACATTTTTCACACTTGCTACACTTTGTCCATTAGTAGTTCTGTTGGCACAGAAAGGGCCACTCCCAAAATGTCTGTACTGGTCTACTGAAGAATTAAGAGTTCCTTTCCAGGTGCATTGATATAATATACCTAAATGGTCATGAATGGAAGTCCCTAAAATCCATCTGAATATGAGGGGAGTTTAGCAAGCTTTTCTTGCCATGTAATGTCTTTCTGCTTTTATCTCAACAAATAGCATTGATTCTTAAAACAATCTTATCTGAACGTGTTCTCCACATTCACCACCTGCCATGTCTTATGACGTCTTATGTTATAGCCAGCTTTGACATGGTGAATTTTACAGTATCATGCAGGAACAACACAGTGCTTCTGAAGTTAACCACTGACACAGATTGTGTCAACATCTTAGAAACAGAGAAATGGGTTTTGGTTGTCTTGGTGACAAGAACAAGTTAACACATATTTCTGCCTGTTTTCTGTCAGTTTGCTCACAGTGCAGGTTTCTGTTAATATTCCAATGTAATAGACTTCAGATGGCATAAAAAGGAAAAGTTTGGCTGGTAATAATAATGATGAAAGAAATCAGATAAATAAGGTTTATCAGATTAAAATAATGAGTAAGCCCTGAATGTTGGCTTGCTTCAGCAGATAATATAAATATACTCATAAAATGATACGGATGAACATGCATCCAGTTCCAGTCCGCCCTCTGGAACAGCTGGCATGTAATTATAATTTACATCCATGTATCAAGTTGTCACTCATATTTATATATGAACACACTGAGGCCTGAACAAATATAATATCTAATCTATGAATCTGGGGCATGGTAATTTAAAAATTCAATTACACTCTTTAAAAAGTGACAGGCATTATGAAAACACATTAATGTTAAATCAGTCTGGAAGTTGGGTGACTTAATAACAATGCTAATACTATCTGATAACTTTGGTCAAAGGAGATAGCTGTGAGATTTCATTGGATTAGCCTAATGTCCTTCAAGAATATGTACCAATGGGCCGTTGAGGTCAACAAAAGTTTTTTAGAATTCACTTTTTTGGTTATTATGACAGTCACAGACTGGTCCCTAAACAATGCCTAACCAGGCATTGCCCGGTACGCCAGATGGCCAGTCCAATTTCTGCCAGCAGCAGAATCTCCCAAACCAAAGCGGGGTTCTAATAGTTTTGGGTTTTTCATTATAGTTTAGTTTTATTTCATTCTGACTTTTTGTTTGCCTAATTCAGTTAGTTTTAGTTAGTTTTCAGAGTGTGTTTACTAGTTTTTATGAGTTATTATTAGCTAAATATCATTTAGTTTTAGATTAGTTTTTATTAGTCATAGTCATGAAGTGGTTTGTTGATGGTGAGGATGGGCGCGGTGAGACCCAGGGTGAAATGGAGAAAAGAGTTTATTCTACTCCTCAAGGTTGTCAAAACTAGGAAACACATGTGAGCAACGAGACATGAACACAGACTCAGGAAGGGGAAAAATGGCTTGACAAAGACAAGAATCCAGTGGGGAGGTTAAATAAAAGAGGGAACAACCAGGGGAACAAGAGACAGCTGGAACCAGCTAGACAAGACACAGAATAAATTAACCAATAAAGACACAAAAACCCAAATTCTCACAGTCATAGTAGTTAGTTTTTTAATACTTTGGTCAATTTTTAGGTGCAGAATTTCAATAGGTCAAAGTGTTGTATTATGATTATGTATACATCGATTGGGTAATGAATACTCAACAGAAGACACAGTTTTCAAAAATTGTATTATTGCTGAACAACCACAACTGACACTGGTGTTGTCTTTAAACTTTTGCTGTTGCCATTTTGTAGACTAGCATAAGTACGGCCAGAAGAATGAACTTATGTGGGTAAAAAAAATGATCAATTTCACATCAGTTCAAAAGGCTAACAAATAGATTCAGAAACATCTAAACCAAAGGTATTATATCTATAATTTCAGTATGTTTTAGTTACTTTTATAAATGCATGACTTAATTCCAGTTATAGTTTTCTCCTATTAATGACCACTTTTATTTATTTCAGTTAATGAAAATGTTTTCTCAATTTCAGTTTCCGTTTTTTTTTTTTTTGTTAGTTTCAGTTAATTATAAAACCCTGAGTCAAAGTAAGCAACATTTTTTTTACTTTCATTACCTAAAAAATAGCTAGAAAATCCACAATGGAAACAACTTGCAATGTCCATCTTTTCATTGTACAGTCGTATTAAAATGGACACGTAATTTGTAATATTTCCATCTGCAGTCACTGTATGAGTAGCTTAAGCTCTCTGACAAGTGATATCTACTGCATGAAAATCAAAATGTAAGTGTTGTTTAAACCACTGAACTAAGCTCATGATATCATGTGATGTAATCTGAATGGTGTACACACATAAAACTGTTTTTAAGGTGGAAGAAACTCTACCTGGAAACTTCAAACAAGAAGGTTTCCTTCAAACAAACTCTTCCAACATGTTCAGCACGGTGGGAGATGACCTTGAATCAACCATGTGTTAGATCATTATTAAACAGAAGTCTCTGGTTATGAAAACAAGTGTAATAAAAGGATTTTAGCTTTCAACATTTCTCTGCACACCTTAAAGACAAACTTTTAACAACGGAGCTCCAGCAATTAGCAAGCAGCTTCCTACTACAATTGTGAGAATTAGTTTAGAATAATCAGCACTAAGTTATATTGAATGTGTTACGTAGTGAATGTGATAAATGAATAAATAATAAATGTTTTCTTTTTTTTTTAAACCATCATCCAACAGTGTTTAAATTCCATTACGTTTTGTACTAATGCTTTTATTATGACACAAACATTACTGTGAAAGGTGTTGGGGGATGTAATTTCCCTTTTAATTTTTTATGTTAAAACATGTTTTATGTCTCACAAGCCCAAAATATCCCATTAGATTAACCTCACACACACACACGCACACCCCCACAACCCATTCCATTTTCCTCAAAGCCTCTTGTTGAATTTTCTGTCGCTCTCTTCAGGACGAGACTGACGTGTTACTCAAACGCTCACACACACGCACACACACACACGCACACACACGATCTGAACAGCTGTCCGACCGAATGGCTGATCGTCACACTGAGCTCCAAGAATAGAAGAGACTTCTAGGGCGCATTAGGCCTTCATGTGAATGTGGTAAACCACATCTGACAGGTTTCAATCAATGTAAAGCGCAACTGAATCTGCAATATTGTTTGAAAATAAAACAAAATATGGAAAAAATCTAGGCTTGGTGGAAGCTTTGGAAAACGTTGTCAAAAAATCACTTCTGTTGAAAATCAAGGGGCTGTTTTTAGGTAAGACAGGAAAATATGTTGAAGTTGCTCTGTGTCCATGAAAAAAACATCAACAGAAAAGAAAGAAAGAAGGTAAATTAACACAGTGTCGCAAAAGGTCACGCCTTAGACGGATCAGAAGTTGTTTGGCAATCTGACTGATTCGAGTTCAAGATTAAGTTCAATATCTTGGTATAATGGCAGCTGCATTTCCATTCCAAATGTGCACAAAAGTTAGGAGATATTCAGCTAGATTCAGCTAGATTCAGCATAATCGAAAAAAAATCTAATTATGCAATTACGTGAAATCATCTTTCTACCATTTCCTTTCATCGTTTTCTTCAACAACATCTGGTTGTTGATCACATGACTTGTGTGATGCAACGTGTTTCCATTGCAGTTTTGTGATATAAACCAATTCTGATAATAAAACTACCAAGTGCCAACCATTTTTATGGAAAAACGTGACTTGATTGATGCGTTTCTATTCAGCAAATTTATTTTCAGACTTCAAATTTGTGCAGTTATACAGTCAATGGAAAAGCAGCGACAAAAAATTATGCTCATTTACCTATGAATATATAAACTACATTCACATATTTACGAAAGAATGGAGGCATTATTACAGTGTTGTAGTACTCGAGACCGGTCTTGGTCTCAAGTACTACAACACTGCATTGATATCTGAATGTTGCACATACATACAGTATGGGTAAATGTTACTTAAATATATCTAAGGGTGCATTCACACCAGCACTACAACTGCTAAAATCTGACACCACTTCATCTTTCCTTCTTCACTTTTGTGAAGAAGGAAGTTGCACTCAATGTCTTCTTCAGAGGTTTTTGTGTCATTTCCATTAGAGGTTCTTGGTGCAGCACCACCGCAGGTGAGGAGGTCATCATTTTGTTCCATAGGGTTTGGTTGGTTTGACATAGTGCGGTGTGAAAGTGAACCGCACCAACAGAAAATGGAACAAATGTTGCAATTTTGGTCCCCAATCAAACCGAGTTTACTAGGTTACCAGGTGTGAAAACACCCTACCTCTATAGAGTAAACATGCTTTTTTGTGATCTGTGCAACTAAAACAGCAATACGTGTTTTGTCTATTCACAGGCAGAAATGTCATTTGGGCAGAAATATCATAGCAACAAGAAAAATAACAAACGGACAGAAGCAGAAGCTAATTTTTGTGAACAAGCTGTCAGAGAGCAGGTGAAGGAAATTAGATTTATGTCCAGAAAAACAAAACTTGAACCACCATTAATGAACAAACTGATAGAAACAAGGTTCCAGTGAGTTAGAGGGCTCAGTCATAGACTGTGGATGACTGGTTTTCAGTGGGTTTCAGTGATGAGAACCAAATCTGCTTTGGCGAAGTGGATGATGCTAGAATATCTTTTTTGTGCCAGGAAACATAAAAATGAGGAGGAAAAACATAGAGCTACTGACCCAGACCACCAGCTACGATGACTCTTCCTCCAAGGCATCCTGCCACAAAGTCCGCCCTCTTTTCCCGCATCCTGGATGTTCGGCTGGGTTTGATCCAAACACCTACCAAAAGAAGGACAACCAGAAAGACGGTCGGTCACCTCAGCCTATGCTGGTTTTATTTGCAAGTTTCTATGAGAATAATAAATTCAAAATGCTGAAACTGTTCAGAAAGTCCTTTGTATATTTTCTGCCCTAACTTGGCAGTCACTCTTCTCATTCCAGGACATAAAAACAGTAAAACAGCCTGTCGTAGGCAAAAATATCACATCCATCCATTTCACATTTTCTAACCTTACTAAAATCAGAGCCAGGATTTTACTTTTAGCTAATGCAAAAACACAGCACCTTAAAAAAATATATCACAATTTATTACACAGATTATTTTATTTTGGTAGATGTTCCATTCACCATAATATTTTGGCACAGTTGACATTTATACCTAAGTGTAGTTATACATGGGGCTGTATAGTGGCGCAATTTGTAGCAGCAAGAAGGTTCTGGGTTCGATTCCCGGCCCGGAGTCTTTCTGCATGGAGTTTGCATGTTCTCCCTGTGCATGTGTGGGTTCCCCCGGGTTCTCCGGCTTCTTCCCACAGTCCAAAAACATGACTGTTGGTTGATTGGTCTCTCGAAATTCTCCTTAAGTGTGTGTGTGTGTGTGTGTGTGTGTGTGCACATGGTTATATGCCTCTGTGTTGCCCTGAATGGACTGGCTATCTGTACCCCACCTTTTGCCTATTTTCTAACACATTTACTAGGGGTAAATGTGTTAGAAAATAGGTGGATAGTCTAATAAAGGTTTAAAAGGCCATCAACAACACCAGGGTAAAGTGCATATTTAGAGCTATAAGTGAAAGCAAAAGGAGGAAAATAAAAATTACTTGTCCAAGTAAGAGCATATGACAGCAATGAAAAAGTGCCATTTAGACACTATTACGATATATCTGTCTTGGCTTATTGTCAGGACATTCTAATCCTTTGTAAATAATAGTCATTTTCCCAACTGTTAAATTCAGCCAAATTTGGTTACCAAGACTCAGCGCTTAGGATACTGGCTCACTCCATCACTGACAGAAATCTGGAAAATACCATCTTATTGGGTGCTGATTCTTAATGTTTATTAATGAGTTGAACGCCTTGTGCATGAGTGAGGAAGGAGGCTGAAGTCAGAGCTGCATATGGCTCTAGATGTGGTACCGTCAGGAAACCTGCTGGACCTATCATGTAGGGAATACCAGGCTGTCTCCTCCTCGTTAAGTCACAAATTAACTGTGAATAACCATGTTCGAACGGCTGAGTTCAATTTCAAGACAGAATAGTGTCTGACCTGTGTAACTAGAAAACCCCTTTGAAAAACACAACAACCTGAAGTAGGACTGAATGCCACACATCTTGCCTGATCTGAAGAAATTAAAAAACAGATCAAGCCTTAGTTCAGCAAACAATTTGTGACCTCAGCACCTTTGGATTAGCAGCAGGAGAGTGATCCAAAGCACACCAGCAAGTCAATCTCTGAATGCCTGAAAACAGCTATGACGAAAGGTTTGTAGTGATCTGGTCAAAGTCCAGACTTCTAATCTAACTGAGATGTTTGGCATGGACTTAAACAAGTTTGAAAATCTTCCAAAAAAGGCTACATAACTAAAGTTAGGCTACATAATTTTGTAAACTAATTTCCAAACATCACTTAATGGTAGTGGTTGGCCCAAAAGTTGACACTATTATAAGAGTTAGGTGGTAATTACGTTTTCCTTGTAACAAGTGGCCATGTCACTCTGAAGATATTGACTCAAATAGATGGAAATTTTGAGATTATTTAAAAATGCAAATAACGTTAATTTTGTGTTATAATTAGAGGTGGGACTGGTTTAAAAATTTTAATCAAGTTTATCGCAGCATCAGTAGTTAATTAATTGCATTTTAATCAAATTATGCATCAAGAAAAGTAACATTTTCAATTCAAAAACCATTTAGTGTTGGAGACATCTGAGCTGCCGCTACAAGTTTAGCATTCAGATGCTATTTTAGGCTTGAAAAGCTTCACCGATAGGGTAACTCTTTTTAGCAAAACTTGAACAGAACAATAGCCTTTCCCAGCGTCCAATCAGATCGACTTTAAAGCAAAACGTAGAGAAGCAGCTTTGTCGTCCACCACTATATTTTGCAGAAGTCGCTTGTGCATCAGATTTACGAGCATACCAAAAACATGTGAATACAAAAGGTTCCACTCTGAACAAAAATGCGATGAGTTGAATTAATTGCAGCATAGATTTAATATTTTACACATGAAAATTAATGCAATTAAAAAGTTTAAGTTAATGTGTTAAGTGGATTAGATTAAACAGGAGACTAGCTTCACTTAGCTTTAGTTTTCATGTTACTTCGCTGTCATGTAGTTCATTGGTCTGTGTTTCACAAAGCACTGCAGTCCAATCCAATTCTGATGTAGAACTCATGAAAGTCCAACAACTGTATTTTAAACTCTGTCAACTTGCTCTTTTAAGATAGGATGGAGGAGTGCACATGCTTTCAGTTTTTGTCACCTTTCTACCTTGCTATTATAATCTTGACATTACAGAAAGAAATATGAAATAACTGCAGAGCCAGTCACTAGGCAGATAGAGAAAGAAAGACAGCAAAAGCCAACAGGAAGGCATACATGAAGGGAAAAAACTGCATTTTACACAACCATATCTGCCTGGGGAGCTCCCAGCACCCTGCTCTTTTTCCTTTCTCTGGCTTGAAACCCCTCACAGATTAAATTTCTATATTTGGACCATGATAAGAGGTGACGCATTGCTTTGCCCACTGCTCCCCGTCTCCTTTGCTAGAAGAGTCAGGGCAGGACTTGGAGATGACAGTTTACACAAATCTAATAAAACAAACCAATATTCTAAAAACAAAAAAAGGCTATATGAGGTCACAAGTGAGTTGATTCATTAAACTCAAAATGTGTAAATATTCTATTTGCTTGGGGTTGACCTTTGTTTCTGCTGCTTGCAGAAACAAAGGTCAACTCTACTCTCCACTAAGGCTGGGCGACATGACTTAGAATTTTATCGCAATATTTTGTGGTACTGTTGTGATAACAATAAAACTGACGATAAAAAAGAAAACATTTTTTACTTAGATAACTGTACATATAGCGACACAAACAAATAATGTTCTTGAAAAACATTAGAAACGGTCATCTTTAGGACAGCACTTACTTAAAGAAATGTGATCTGAACTGTGCATAGTAACTGTATTTAACCGATAAAAGGTTTTCCTGCAATGGTTGTTTCTCTGCCATTGGTACTTCCATTGGTTCACAGCGCTAAGACCCTCTGTCTGGCTCTGATGGGTTGTTTTTGGTCTGGAGCGATGCATTTGTTCAGACGGCAATATTAGCTCTGGGAGGAGGTGACGCAGATTAGTCTTGTCACAGATTATCTGTCTCATAACATACTGTCATGACATGGTTTTGGCCCATTCTGCAAAGAATGGGCCAAAATATTGAATGACTTGATGAACAAACCTGGCTGAGTTATACTCTAAAAGGCAAAACACTGTTCTACAAAGTGTTGCCTTCAGGGTTCCCGAATAAAAAAGCAGTAGCAACAAGGTTTGGATTTGTGAAATATTTTTGTAATTTTCTGCCCTGTGATAAAGCATGTGACCGCACTGGGTCACAGCGGGTGACCCCTGGAGATAAACACCAGGTCACAAACAACACTTATCTCGCTTTCATTCCATCATGTCAGCTCAATATTTTTTTATTTATTTTTATATCTGTTAATGTTTATAGACATTATTGACTGGAAATATATACGTAATTAAATTTTGTATATAATGCTTTAGCTCCATTATTCTGGCCAGAAACAATTTATTTCTATTTCTGCAAACAAAAAGCTGGTGACCTATTTAGTTTAAAGCCTGATGTGGGTCAGACATGCTGGGTATTTCAACTGCTGAGCTCCCTTCCTAGCCTTTATCCACTCTTCAAATATTATATAGTCAATTGGAAAGTGACTTGGAAGTGAATACATTAATTCCTCAGAATGTCTGAGACAATTTGATGCGGAGCCACTGACTTGGATGACCTCCAGTTGAAGTGTTGTAGTGCTAAATCCAGAGAGCACTTTAAAGGAGCAGTGGAGGACGCTGCAGAGGATCAAGGTATTACTCAGAGAAAAGATGGATGTGTGGTGAAAAAATGTTACTTGGCAGACTGGTAAACAGGGTTACCTGCGACCAGGTATCTCACTCAGGAAAATGTCACTCATTTTGAGAAAACAGTTGATGAAAAGTCAAAAAAATCTTTTTATTTTAAAACAACCCTAGATTCAGTTTGGAAATGCTGTAGTCATCAGTATATCACATTGTGGGAAATTTTCTTTTTCCCATTTTTGTTAGCTTGTAATTATGCAAACTAAAAACAATTCATTCAACATGGAACAGAGTGCATACATAAACGAAGCACTATTTCAAAGAGGAAACTATCCCTACTCTTTATCATAATAGTTTTGTATTAATTTTTCTTATTTCAATCACTCATATGGTTTGACATCTGTTTAAGCTAATCCACGCAAGCTCAGACAAAATATTCACCAACATTTTATGTACTCAAACACTTTGACATGTTCACAAATGCATATTATAAACTGTAGTTGGTGTAATTTGAAGCTCCCATTACATTCCAATATGAAGCAGCAATGTTGAATTTTGAAGCTGAGTGTAGTGAGAAACTTTTGACTTATTAAGTCAGAATTCTGAATCAAGATGGTTGCCTTGTTTTAAAATGTAATGGAGTTTCAGAGATTGTTTAGAGATGTCCCGGTCAGGATTGTTTTTTCATCCCAATCAAATCTGTATTCCAATTTCAAGCTGACTCACAGTTGGATATTTCACTGGTGTTAATAAAATAAATCCATCAACTGTCCTCATTCCTGACAGTGTTCTGTAGGGGTAGAGTCTGTAACTTCTGCTTGGATAGAGGAAGTTGCTCTCAAGCACTTTGTTTTGATGCCTTGTTTTAAACTTTAATTTGAAGAAGCTGCTCTGCGTATTACTTGATTTTCTCTTTTTTTCCCTTTGTGGTCTTTGTGTTAAAAATGACATAAACAGATGTGATCCTGCAGTCAATGGATTAGTTTTTTGTCAGTGACTCAAGTTTTGGGTGTCAAGACAAATTTTTACCAAATCAAAGAGTTAATGTCAGTCATGGAGGGTCTCACTGGGGATCCTTCCACACAAACCTTGGTAAAATAGTAATGTGTTGGTTTTTTAAGGCTGATATGACTTCTCACAAGATTGAGGGCTTAAAAGGAGAAGGTTTATTGAGAGAGCTGCTGTAAATGTCATTCTAAGTTTCTGTGCATTGTCGTTCTTAATGAAGGACTGGCTGGCAGTTAACCCTCGCACATGGTCATTTAGACTCTACGTGTTTTTTTTTTCTTTCGCTCTGCCCGAGGTTGTGTGGACTTTTGTGAGCTTTTTTTTTTTTTTTTTTTTTGTGGTGTTGGAAACTGACTGTCTGACGAGGATGCAAGAAATCATTCTCAATAGCCGAGTGCCCAGAACCTCACTACACAATGAAACATAGAACAAGGAGCTTGTTCTTACCAGGTTAGCTTCATACGGGATAGACTTCAAATTCACTGCTCTAAACTGGTTTTCTCTGGCTAATTTTGAAACTTAACTGTTCGTGTCCTTGGCCTTCTCATTTTTCTTGTTTTATTTTTATTTTTTTTTTTTATTGAAACTGGAAACTTCTATGAATGAGGAAGGAAAAGGTGCTAATTTAATCTGCAGTTAAACGGACTTGCCATAACTGGTTTTGCCTCAAGAAGGATCTGATGGGCTCTGTGGCATTTCATTGTACATTTTGTGGGACTGACAAATAATTTAAGCTCTTAAGTTTGTTAGTCTGTGCATGAGAATTCAGAAAGTTTGCTATGGAGCCAGTCAAAAACAAAAACACGGACATCACATATTTAGCCTAGATTATTAAATAATCTAGCTGTATTGGTCGATGGGTGATGACAGTCTTCATCACTTTATTAGTCTTTTTAGTTTGAGATGAGAAACGCACCACAAAATCCTGATGGAAGAACACTGACTGCCTTGTCACCTGGATGACCGATCTTAGCTGCTTGCTTCACGAGTATCTACAGCTGGATTCAGAGTTTGAGGTCAAAAACAAGAATACAGGCTAAAGTAGTGAACTTAATGGCCCAGTTAGTGTAGCTAATTAGTGTAGTTACCTTGTATTAACAGCACTCAGGATTGTCATGGCCAAGATGACAGACAATCTACCAGAATAAGTAACATCAACGAAAATATTTTACTTTCAAAATATTTTCATCAGAGGCAAAAGTCTAATAAAGCTGAAAGATTTGATTTTCCCTCTGCAGTGGAGACCTTCTGAGAAGAGGGGAGACATTTTTCTTCCGAGATAACATTAATGTGTTGAGGTGCTCGCTGGAGGAAGTAACGTGGTGGCAGTGCAGCTAAATGTTAATCTCTGTGTCAGAGGAGAGACGGCAGAGCCACCGGCAGCTCGCTAATAGATATGCCGGCCGCAACAGATCAGCTATTCAAGCATGGAAAATGGGAAGGAAAGATAGCATGCAAATTGCGTCCAGATATATGGGGAAAGAAGGAAGGGGAAGGGAGCTTTCAAACAACCATGCAGGCTCGTAATTTATGTTTTTCTCCATGTTTTCTCTTGACAAATTGGAAGAAATAACCATAACTTGTGTTTGTTCGCCCTCTGAGCTAAGTTGCATACACATCAGCATTTGTACTTCTTTGCTGATGGGGAGATAAATGTGTTTGTTCTATTTGTGTTGTGTTAGGCATGTAATACTAAAAGGGCTGAATACTGTAGCCTTTTTTAGCATGAACTATTCAGCCATATTCTGTGTGACGTTAAACTAATGGACATTTTGCAGGATATAGATGTGTTCATTCCTGACTGTCTTCTTATATGCGAATGCCAAGCGGACTGCATATAGCTCCAAAAGCAGGAAATGGACTATACCAAAGGGAATTCTGGGTAAATACAAAAGAACGTGCTAGCACAAAAAAATGTCTCGCAATAGCATGCTATTTCTCGCCAACAGAGAAATCCTACAACTGCCAAAATCTGATGCCACTCCATTTTAGTTGTCATTTTGTGAAGAAGGAAGCTGCGCCCAGTGTCTTCTTCAGAGGTTTTTGTGTTGTTTCCTTCAGTGGTCCGTGGCACAGTGCCTCCACAGGCAAGGAGGGGAACAGGTTTTTCAAAAGATTTTGTTTGTTTGACACAGTGCAGTGTGAAATTGAACCTCACCAGCTAAAAATGTAACAAATGTTGCAACTTTGGTCTACCAGATTATCACATGTGGAAACACTCTAAGTTGTACAATAAAATGGCTGAACCTTGCTCACCAAGTTCCACCAAGGGATGGCTGCCTTGGAACATCCACCCCATCCACCCTGCCTTTATTAAATTAAACTGGGTGACAGAGAGATGCTTTGTGTTTCTGGATGCGGAGGTCCCTCTGTGTCTGTGTGCATTCTCACCTCCACTGCTTCTCACAAAGCTTGTCAAGCAGAGAGAGCGCAAACCACTCTCCCATGAAAAAGAAAACAGGCTGCAGTGCAACGTTCCCCTTCTCTGCCGCTTTAACCCACATCAATGAAAGACAAGCCTCTTCAAGGAGAAAACACGGCTGCTTGTCAACACCAATTATTAATTCTCTCGCTCGATCCAAATCTGAAGTTTGGAGAGGAGATAATGCGCTGATTTATGTTGGCTGGCGTCACTCTTGTTTCTGTTGGGCCAACTGGCCGTCGGGGCTGCTCTCACACAAACCGTCTGTGACGGTGCATGCAGGCAGCTGATTTGAGTGACATGTGGGGCAGATCCGTGTCTGGTGGACTCAGCTGGAGGAGAGGAGCGAGTGTTTATTTAAAGCTCAGAATCAATCCTGTTCCTTCTCCTGTTTCGCCCTCCTGGACGTTTTGCTCGCCTCCTATGACTATGCTGCATGTGACTGGCACACACCTTTAGAAAGCCAGAGAATATTACAGCTGCATTGCTCACACACAGAGACACACACACTGCTTTGAACAGGCATTAAGAAGTCTCTGTAAACACAACTGTCCTTCAAAAAAAAGGGATTGTTGAAACCAAAGCACCAGACTGAAAACTTTTGTCATCCAGTTTTTGATAGAAAGAGAGAGAGCACAAAACAGAAATAAATCCTGCAAATGAAAATGATTGAGCTCATATTAATTTAACATGCGATTAATTGATTTATTGCTTATTTCGGCAATAAATAAGCAATAATTTGCTTATTTATTGCAAATTATTGCTTATTTGCAAAACTATTTGCAAATAAGTTTGCAAAATTATTGCAAATTATTGCTTATTTGCAAAACTATTTGGCATAGAAATCAAATAGTTTTGATTTCTATGCCAAACTTCCACACTGAATGTAGCCAACAAGCAGACCAGGGCAACAAGAATACAATTCCATTTATAAAATCAAAGAAATGATTGTTTCTTAGTTGCAGATAGTGAAACCACAGTTCTCCTTCCTTAAAAAGGATGAAACTTTTCATTCCCATTGGATGAGACACTAAACAACTGTAAAATGTCTTTTTGCAGTTGTCCCTGCAGGCACTTGAGTTGTCTACCACTGCTGAACTCTTGTTTTATTCTGCTGTGTGAGCTGCAATAGGACGACTCTGGCTCGTAGTCTCTGGGGTTTGCTACCGTTTGTTCAGTCGCTGCTCTTTTTGTCCAAACACACACCTGACCTTGTAGCTGAAAGCAGGAAACACATATCAAGCACATCAGTTTGTTGTTGCTCATGAATACAAAAACAAGTCACAGATCAACATGACATACTATGACATGCTCTCCTATGGGTGATCAGCAACATTATCAGCCTGTGTCTTTCCACATCGCCATGATGAAGATGGTTTCTACCCCTGGTTGTGTGTTTTGGAGCAGATTTATCATCCAGCATGTCAGTAAGCAGATGCAGATCCCCTGGACCGCACAGGGACAACAGCGTACGCAGTGTGAAGGCTGACGCAGCCTAGTCAGGGATGTAGAGACAGGCAGACAAAACCTCCTGACAGTGATTAACACCTACTGTGTGCTGCACTGTGTCCCTTCAGTTGACAAATATGCTTCCTGTTGATTTACACCGAGGTCAGGGCTGTGCTAGTTTCCCTTAACAACAACATGACTTCAGACAAAATGTAAACTTCTTCTCCATCAACAACTGCCATGATTTGTCTGTGAACCACCATCACATGGAGAAACATGGTGGTATAAGCTGGTAAGAAGCAGCCCCTCATTCTATGCATTGCTTCATACAGAGGGCCTGGACCTTTGGCAGTTGAGAAGCTGGAGGCGTAGAATCCAAACGCAAATGCTTGGCCATGATGTAAGTGGTGCACCAGATTGACAGTGAAGGACAGTATGCTATGAAGCTTACAGGAAACTGCATGCGCTGTAAACAACCACCCCCCACTGCAAAGAGAGAAGTGCCAAACTGAACAAGTTGGCTGTTAGTGAAAGCTGCAAGCTGTGGAAGCGTGACCAACACTGACTGAATGGCTTTGTTTACTTACTTCCTCTGCTGCCATTGCCAAACTACAACCAAAAGCAGACTACAATTCTAAAACAGCATGGAAAATTGCCATGGTTCACATCTCAATGACAATTGGACCGCTTGAAATGCACCCTAAAAAAATCCAGATCAATGCGATAAATCCCAAATGGAGAACTGAAGGGAGAATTGAGAGGAATTGAGTAGGAAGATGATGACCCTAAGATTACATCTCTTCTCTTTGAGGATGGATGGACGGATGGCCAACAATATGTCTCAAACCATGATGTTCTTCAAGATTTACTTACTTACCTTACATCTGAACCCATGCTGAAAGGTCATTAACCTAGCCTAGCATCTATGGCAAATAAAAACCAATGTGACGTCAGCCTTGCGGGTCTGGCTTCATTTAAATACATCCTAATTCAATTGTGTTTATATGTATTTATATATAAAGCATAATCCCATCAAAGTCATCCTGGAATATCAGTCACATTATGAGAATGAAATTTTGCGTTATCTCGTCTACGAAGTCATCCGTTCTCACCAGAACTCAGACTAGCTCAGCTCTGAACTCAGTGTCGAACATCAGGAGGTGTGTTTGCAGATTGAAGAGAAGTGTTTGGATTATATCCGAGGTGTTGCAAACAAGGTTAATCACTGTCAGAAGGGATTTTTCTTCTTTCTACATCCCTGACTAGGCTGCATCAGCCTTCGCACTGCGTACCCTGATGTTCCTGTACGGTCCAGGAGATCTGCATCTGCTTGCTGACATGCTGGATGATAAATCTGCTCCAAAACACACAAGCAGGGGTAGAAACCATCTTAATCAGGGTGATGTAGAAAGACATAGGCTGCTTTTTACGTGTCAAAGGTCATTTGGTCAGGAATAAGAGTGAAAGGCAAATATTGTTTAATATCTGTCAAAAACAGGCTGATGGGTAAATAAACAAGCATTCATGCAACAGGTCAGAGGTGAGTCAGACAGCTGCGGAGATAAAAAAAATTTATGTTCTCACTGCAAACAAATGATGCTCAGAAAATCACAAATCAATAAGTAAAACTGACTGGAAGCCAGTGAAGTAGCCAGAATTGATCAGTTCTGTATGGAAGGATAAAATCATTGAATCGTCATCAGAGGTTAAACACCAAGAAGTCATATCCCGTATGGGAATGACCAAGAAGTTAGCAGTAAAGATCTATAAGCTGTGAGGAATTTTTTTTTTCCTTTGACCTCCTTTTGTTCAATGATGATGAATTCAAAGGCAGCAGCTTGAAGCTGCTGCTTTCTGCTGAGATGCACATTCCATGTGAATAACTTAGAGCAGAAAGAGACTGATCAATATTCAAAAGGCTGCACCCGGGGGAAAGAGGATGGTACAGGAGTGTGTTGCCGAGCCTTAATAAGTCAGTGAGTTCTGGTAACCAAATTCTTGATAAATCTACCACTCAGTGAACAACCTCCCTGAAAATCAATGAAGACTTTGATCAATACATATTTTGTAACTTATTACCAAAAATGCACAAAGATGGTGGCTTGTCACTAGAGTGGATATCCCATATAGAAAGGTTATTAGTCCTCAATGCAGCTGTCTGGGGCTTGATGTAGAGATATTAAGACCTTTGTTGCATGTCTTCCACTTTCTTTATCTGCCCATTTTTTCCTAACCAGCGTCAATAACGGCCAGCAGCATCACAAAATCTTAAATGAAAATTTGACCACTGTAGTCCAGTTTCACTGGTCCTAATTGGTAATCAGCCATTTAGGAATTAAGAATTTAATCTTTCTTCAGGATCTGTGAACAAATAAACCCAATTACTACATGGCAGATAGGCAATATTACTCTAATTGGCATTTCAAAAAGGAAGGGAAAAAACTTAATTTCCTTTTTTAAAAAAAAAAGGTCTGGTATTTTTATGAAAATATGTTAAAGGGGAAGCTGCACCGAAAGAAGGTTCTGGGTTCGATTCCCAGCCAGTGGTTTTTCTGCATAGCTTGCATGTTCTCCCTGTGCATGTGTGAGTTCTCTCCAGGTACTCCGGCTTCCTCCCACAGTCCAAAAAACATGACTGTGAGGTTAATTGTTCTCTCTTAATTCTCCTTTGGTGTGTGGGGGTGCGCTTGCGGGGGTGTGTGTGTGTGTGTGTGTGTGGTTGTTTGTCCTATCTGTCTCTGTACTGCTGTGCACTAGACTGGCCTCATTGCTGGATGACTGACCCCGCTTCTGCCCTGTTGAGTGTTGGAGATAGGCATCAGCACCCCGGCAATACCAATAGGGATGGATGGATGTTCAAGGGGAAGTATTGTGATTTTCCAGGGACATATTGTGCTATAAAACGGCACTATTAGGCTCCCAAGGCTAAAGTAAGTGTTTAGGAACTCTACAAGAAATACACTCAGAAACAGATGTTTAAACTAACTACGCTAACCAGGCTAATCATGCTAACTGTGCTAAGTGCCCCAACAGCTCATACATAAAACAAATAGTTAAAAAAAATCAGCTCACAGTTTTGTCTTTCTCCACTACAGGCTTTTGTAATGTTACAGTACACTTATCAAACTTTCCCATAACAGTGAAATTTATTCTTTAATCAAAAATTAAGCTTTTGAAGCTTGAAGCTACGTTGAAGGCATCTTGTAAAAACAAATAAACAAAAAAACAACTGTCCATCTTGTACATTTCCAGAGACTTTTATTTATTGATTCTTAATTCATGTTAACATACAGAAATGTCAAGATTGCTAACATTTCCATTCATTCATGACAAAGATATTATTTATAGTTCTTTAAGAAATACCCAAATCTGTAAAAATCTAATTGAACAAATCAGTTAAGAAAAAAAACATGGTGCCCAGAAATCAACAACAAAATCTTGATTGTTGAATTTCTGTTTATGATCAGTGTTTAGTTTGTCTGTTTTATTATATTTTTATTAGTATTCCCTAGCATTTTTTTTTTACTTGTACATCTGAGAGTTTCTACTAGTTTTAGCACTTTTTTATCTTTCTGTGTGGATATTTTCAACCCTGAAGTGAATCCCACTTTGCAAGCTGCTAGTAAACTTTAAATCTCCCTTCTCTTTTTGTATCTTTTCTTAAATAGGTTTTTGGATCTTTTGTGCAACACAAAGTCTTAGCAAATCTTCTCTCTGTTACAGTGCCTTCATCTGTCATCTATCTTCTTGTACACTAAAGCCAAGTTTGCAGCTCACTGAATGCGTTAATAATCACATTTACTCCACGGGGCATAACCACATACAAACACACACTCATGATTTTACAATATGAGACTGTTGCTGCAGTGCAGATGTGATGAATAACACTCTAGCAATCGATTACGTAGATCGATGCTTTAATCCGCATCCTCTCAAGCCTCATGAGGATGGAGAGGATGCACAAAGAAAGTCGAGGGAAAAGAGGACTTGGAAAGCTTTCTGCATGGCGGTGATGGTCTGCGATCATCTGTTTCATTAGGCATACACCAGTGGCTTGGCTTTAAGGGAGGGAAGAGAGCTGCTAACACCTGAATGTTTACCTGCTGAATGATGGAGGGTATTACCTGGCTTGTCCTGGATAAAGCAGGTTATTACGGCTCAGGAGGATCCAGTGGTGCTTCAGGAAGGCAGACGCAAGCTGTAGGGTACTATTGGGTCTGCTAATGAGCATCCATGGCTTCTGAGTAATCCTATAAATATTTATGCTCTGTGGGTGGCAGCTACACTTCATGGTAAAGAAACATTTTATCTTTAAGCATATGGACGGTTGATTTAATACAACAAGCTATGAGTCAACTCGAACAGAGTTTTTAATAAGAATCTAGAAAACTAGATCTCTTATTACCTCTGCATAGAGGTGTTTGCTCATGTCAACATCTAAATGTCAAAGTTTAACTGTTATTGCAATACCAGAAAAAGACTAGCCCATTTCCATGGAAACTGTTTTTCTTTCTAGTGTTCAAGGCAATAACTTTACTTTTCAAAAGTTTTGGTGTTGTTTATGCTTTTTAAATGACTGTATTAAACATGACAGACCTGGAAAAGGAAGTAAACTTTGGGTGCATTCACATAATCTTTCTTCAGTCTGCCTTTACTCAAACTACAGTTCATTTGCCTTCAAAGTCCGGTTCGTTTAAGGAGATGTGAACATGTCAACCTATTCTAACTCTGTGGACTAAACAGGATAACTCTGGTCCAACCAAAAACCTACGTCTCAGTTCTGTTGAGGTGGCGTTTGGTGGAGTTTGAATGCTTGTATGAACACTGAGCAGACCGGAGACCGCTCCAAAAGCAGGAAGCAGACCACAGTGCAGTGCATTCTGGGAAAATACAACCTAAACAAACACACGTGCCTAGCGCAAGCATAAGAAATAAGCACAAACAATGGCATAGCTTGTGCTGTGCCATTGTTGAAGAGTATTTGACACATTTGACATTTGACACAGAGAACTCGTACAACCATTAATCGTACAACGGCACATCATTTTCGTTCATATTTTACATTTCAACAAATTATGTTTTGATTTTGCATTAATTTCCACAATCACGGAATCACAAAAAACTGGATGGACTGCCAAACATGTGGTACATTGCAGTTAGCATGCAGTTTCTGTTGAACAAAAATGGCAAATAGGATCCACATGGTTCTTACACGGCTTACCAGTTTTGATCTTGTTGAGATTGAACTTTTCACCACAACTTAGCTCAAATCATAAGCAAATAGGTTTTCTTTTTTGTTAAAGTTGTGTGTTGATGTCCTCATCGGCCGTTCCTCATAAACATATGCATTTCTGTGACTTTTTACTGCATCCCACATTATAAAACTGCAGCTATGGTGAGTCACCCATTTTGTCCTGGCTCCCACCTTTTTAGCCTTTGACTAACAGCGATTCTCAGCTTTGCTTTGTGCGTTATGAAAGGAGTCATAACAGCACATGCTGGGAAGACAGACATCTCCAAGAGAGCAAAACTTTCAAAACTGCAGGAGACGAGAACTGAGGATGAAAAAAAAAACTACCCAATATCTACACATCGAGATCTCAGAGCACTTTCAAGTCAGAGTGTAAACATGACAGGGATGATTCAGAGAGCGGAGAACAGGTCTGTGTTTCAAAATGTCTGCCAACAGTTGGTGGGTTTTGAGTCATCGCTGCAGACCTTTGTGGCCCCCTCTGCTCCCCCAGTGTGGAAGAATTCCCCTGACTTCTGCAAACAATCATTATTCTGCAGGCCACACTTTAATAGAAAGAGATGCAATCAGCTGGCTGGAACATTCTGCTAAAAGTCGGTGCAATCACAACATAATACCAGCAGTAAGTCTGGCTCAATCATGAAAAAGTGGAGCTTTTTGTTTTGTTTTGATTTTTAAAATGCTGCCAAGTTTCTAACTGTTTCTGTTTCCAGCTTCTACAATCATTTCACTGATTTTGCTTTTCAAACAGTGGTTCTAATACTAGTTCTCTTTATGTCTCTTTATATTCAGAGCCTTCAAAAAAATTATTAAATTTGTCACATTAAAAGCACAACATTGGGCTTTGAAATGACAAGTCAACACAAATTTGAGCAAAATTGTGAAGAGGGAGGAGAAGAAGAAACACTTTGTAAAATAAAATATATTAAAAATAAAGACAGAACAATTGGGCGTCCATTTGTGTTCAGTCAATACGTCAATACCTTTTGCCGTAAGACTTTTGGGGTATGATTCTATCAGTTTTACACACAAAGAGACTAAAAGTTTTAGTATTTTTTGTCACAGCTCAAGCTCAGTGATATTGTATGGAGAGCTTTTGCGACAAGACATGATTGTATTTAGACCTAGGCTTTGATTGGGCCAAACACGAGTACCCATTGATTCAAACTACCTCATTGTAGTTTGGCGCAGTGTCCAGTGGGAAAGTAACCTTTTGTTTTTCTCCCACAGTACTCATGTTTATAGCTCCATCTATCTTTCAATCAACTCTGACTAGCTTCCTGTTTCAGAATAGGATTGGTGGCAAAATGAAAGCAAGACTTTTTATTGCTTTTTTTCAGTCCTATTCTATAACAATCTAATTTATAGAGTGTAGAGCTAGTGCTTGTCCTTGTGTGCATTCGGTGTATGGCTGTGCCTTCATATGTTCACGGTTCTACCATCCTCTTTCCATTTTCTGATATTGGACTGGCAGACTTCAGTGATTTATGCCTAGTTCAGGTGACAACTTTTTCACATCTTTACTTCCCTTATTCCCACCCTCCGACAATCTTAAGGATGACCTGATTATTGGTACGGCTGTTAAGATAATTTGAAGAGATTTCTGCCATGTCTGGTGTTCCATGAGGACAAACGAGAACGCAGCCTGTTGAATGTGACGTGTAGCCAATCAAAAAAGAAATGTGACGGAAACATGGAGGGGAATTCTAATAAAAAAGATTTTTAAACAATGCAATTGCGCACCAGAGGTGGGTGTAAGACTAATTTCAGTAGTTCACAAACTATCACCATTGCTTCTTCACAGTCAGCCATGTTTGTTTACTCTAGACTCACGTTTGGTCTTGAGAGGTTTTGGGAGATTTCCCGTCTGACATCTGAATATTGGAGAGTGAAATCTGTTTGTGTGTGATGGGTTTGTTGTCTTTGCCGTGTACAATGACACACTGAGCAACCAAACCTGGCACACATAAGATTTTTTATTACATTATAAGTGGGGGTCTCTCATGATTTGAAAAAATGCCCAACAATTTTAAAATCTTGCTGTGTGAACCAGGCATTATGTAAAGAGTGGGATATTGGTTTAGAACCCAACTCTGCTTTAAATTTCTTCACAACTTTCTCCCTGACCTGTCCGCTGTGCTTCTTCACAGAACAGTTATTCACAAACACTGTTTACTAAGATCGTGAATTATAATGCAATAAATTTCATTAGGTGCAGTGGAGTAAGGGAGGATTATCACATTCAAAAAATTCAGATTTTTTTAATTGTACAATTTTTGAAAATCATGCATAAGTTTCCTCTAACTACACTACATTGCACTCCATTGTGTTGTCGATCACATAAAATACTCTAAAGTTGGTGGTTGTAATAGGAAAAGAGTGCAAAATTTGCCTACTAGTGGACTAGGATGTAACATGGATGTACATCTTTCTTGATTTAAGGTTATATTTAGATATATGTCAGTCAAACCTGCAGTCCATCTGCCCCTCAGTGTGTTCACATGTTAGTTGAGTGAGAAGATGTCCAAATATTCATGAAGTGATTGGAAATAGACTAAAATTCTCATCTGTTCTGTTTTTTTTCATGTTGGCATGCTGTCATCGCTTCCTGTGTAGGAGTTTTTAGTTAAAATAATCTCCTTTCAGTTCATCTACTGTAACTTTTACATTTAGCCAGCCGGCTTGGCCTTTCACATCAAACACAAACACTCAGATGTGTTCCTAACAATGCGCTGTCCACCTGTGTTTCTAAAGGGCAGCAAATCTACAGAAGCTGCTCGTAAATTTGCATGGAATAACAGGCTTTGATATGTCTGACACATATGGTGATGAACTCATTCTGTGTGAGTGGTAAGTTAAACAGCACAGAGCTAATGTTAGAAAACCCCATTGATCTTCCTACTCTTTTGTTTTGTCATAAAAGGAAATAGGATGCTTTTATGAGCTTTTTTGCCTAAAATAATAACAAAGGTGTATACTACAGTAATAGCTGTGGTATACACACAGCCTAACTGATGTGGTACTTCTGGTTTGTTTTGCTTGATGAACGTAATCCCTCCTGCAGAAGTCGGTTCATGGACAGGCGTTTAACCCGAGTTTGACCTGGTGAGCTGACATGTTATGTTGTATGACATGTTTTTGTACTGAGAATTGACACTGCTTTAGATTATTGCACAAAGAGACTACTGGTAAGGGTGTTTACTGCATAGACATGTTTTAGGTTTATTTCGGTCCATGGTTCAGTATTTACCTTATGAACCTGTCTCTATCAGCCTTTAAACACCAGATTTAGACTTCTTACACTACTGTCAACTATCCACAAGCAAAAGAATGCAGAAGCCAAACGGTAATTCAGACCATGACCAAGAAAGTTTCACACTAAGGTGAACTAATAGTTCACTTCAACAGACCTGAGACCTAGGTTTATAGGTGGATTAGAGTTAGATTACACACTCACACCTCCTCAAACAAACCGGACTTTTCAGGCAAACAAACTAAAGGTGGATTAAAGCAGATCAAACAGAGCTGGAGTGAATGCACCCTTAGTCAGCCTTTGATAAGCTGTCCTCTGCAACAAACAGCATTCAGTCTACATGACCATGATTAGCGCATAAACCCTCTGGAGTCATCATGCATTAAGTTTTGGCCAACATCTGGACCAGCTTGAGGCTAAATGTTCTGTGCTTTTCCAATTCAAAATGGCAGACCTGGAAGGATGCAGAGTATATGAATAGTGGGATTTTATTCATATACTCTGAATAGTCGCTATTCAGAGTATATGATGAGTATAGGGCAGTTCCTTGTACTCCTGCTGAATGATGAAGATTCACATCCTACTAGTGCTATCTGAGAAGCCATAGCTGATTAATCTCAACAAAAGACCTGGTGATCCAAGAAACTCATGAGACGAGAGAGCTCACAATGGCCTTTGGGTCCAGTTTTATGAAGCTTACAGTCTGAGGTAGTGAAAAACCAAGCGGAGTTCCGACAGATGCCATGTCAGAACTGTAAACCAGGCTACAAGCTGGGCTTCTCACCCAAATGATACATCACACTGCCTCTTGCAGAGAGAAACTGACTTGTGTCTGCTTCAGAGGCTGACAAATTTGTGGAAGACATAAGGAACTGCGCTAAAGTTTAATGACCACAAACAACTTATTGTTACAGGTAAAGTAACTTGACCATTTGCTGTTTTCTAGATAAGGAGTGTGTTAGTAATAAAACTTCTCCACTGTTCAGCACTTTCGTTAGTTACTGCATCTAAACTGCCTCACATGCAGGAAATTGCTAATAAAATATTGCAACTGTGTAAATAGTTTATGGATTATCAAGGTGGGAGGTTCATTAGCAGTGAAGAAGGCCTTTTGACAACCAATGGTCTTAAGGAAGCTCAAGTAAAAATGTGGTGCATCTGTGTATTAGTCAGCATGATGTAAACTTTGTAATGAGGTGAAAGTGATGAAGTGGAAATGTTTGGACTCCGTGTAGATGAAACAAGCTTTAAACCCACAAAGCATAATATGCATCTCAAATTTGAGCTAGTTGACTAAAAGGACTCACTTTCTTTAACTATGTCCTTTGGGCTCTTTTCCTCTCAGAGCAAATCCTGAAAGCTAGACTTTGAACTTGCTTACTCAGTTGCCTGTTGTTATTTATTAAAGTATTCTGTTTAATTATAGGATACCAGAGGCTGCACCGTGACACAATTGTTAGCATTCAGAAAGAAAGCCCAGCCTGGGGTCTTTCTGCATGGAGTCTGCATGTTCTGCCAGTGCAGTCACGACTTTTAGACTAATGGGTTTCTCCAAATTGACCTCAAAAGTGTGTTTGCAAGCATGGTTGTTTGTCCTAATTGTGATGGACTGGTGACCTGTCCAGGGTGCATTTCCTCTCTCATCCAATGGAGACACCTCCGGTACTCCTCTGACCCAGTAATGATAAGGCGGTATAGATGAGAGATGGATAAAATGTACAAATTCTCAAATCTTATGGAAAGTAAATAACACAGTAAAAGTGGGGCAAAGCTACATTGTGACTGAAAAACCTCGCGACTACACAATTCACTTACATATGGGTCATCCCCCTTTATGACAGATTTGTTGCCTCGGTTGATACTAAGCTAGTTAGATTGACAGTAAGTAAAATTTTTTTGGGTTACATTTTGTTCAAAAGTGGGTTTTATACCAAAGAATAGTCCATCAGAAAGGTTATCGCTTGTGTCTCTTCCTCTCTGATACAGTTAGGGATTTGGCTAATCCAAAGTATGGAAAGGAGATTTCCACTTGAACAAAAATGTGACAGCTGTGAAACCAGCACCATGTGAACAAAGATCACTATAATCCAGGGATTCAAATGATACGATTTGACAAAACTCTCAGTTATTCTTAATATGATGAAAAGACGTTTTTCCTGAAAAGTCCAGATTACAACTACAGTACTATTTTTTTTGTTCACTAAACTTTGCTGGCCAACTTTGCTCGTGTATAAATATTCCTTACATTTTAAAACAGGTAAATGACATTATAATAACTGCTGTAACAAACTGGGGCTGGTTGTGAGCTACTGGATCCATGTAGTCAGAACTGGCAACAAAAACTCCAGAGTTTTTGCTGCCAGATCTGCTATATACCTCGCTCCAGTATTAACACTGATTATGTTCTAGAAAGGACTACCATTAATTCTACTCTACATTTCATTTTTTGTGCATCTGTTGAAATATCAGAGTGCAGCCTCATCCTTCAGGAAAGACGACACGCTCTGTACATGCCTTATTAAGATACAGGCTTCAGCCATTCGTATGGCATAATGAATTTCACTGCCGTCCAGCATCCAGACATTCTCCGAGCCCAGCTGCAAATCTCTGCTGCGTCGACCAAGGATGTTTTCTGCCATCATTTCAGTATCATTTTAGATTTTTTGCCACTCCTCCTTGCCATGTGCACACCTCATCCCAGCTCTGCTCTCATCCTCTTCACTGCAGACAAACGGGCACGTAAACAGGAAAATCCACACGAACAAACACAAGCACAAACCACCATCACCAGCGCTCCCAAGGGTCTATTTATAGGCTTCATTTGACAGCATGTCTGACCAGATAATAGTCTGAAAAGCAAGTCGATCCTTTAATCATCATCTTAGTTAACATACACGCCTCTTCTGCAGCGTCTGCAGCGAAGCAGCTTCATACTTCACATAATTATAGTAGTTTGCAGCACCTGTCAGTTGGAATACCAGATTAATATGAATGAATACACATCCACCCAATCTGACAGTTTGGCAACAGACACATGTGCAGTGCTGCGTCCTGGCTGTCATGATATATGGCCACTGAAACACGCAGCATAAATAAATGTGTCTACCTGTTGCATTTTCATTACATAAGATCAAACACAGTAGTAGTGAGGGAGTGGCAGCAGTTGAGAGGAACAAATGAGATCAAAAGATCCACTGATGGTTCTTTCGTGTTTGTTTATTGTCATCAGCTCGGCATCTCCTTCCTAATTGACAAAAAAGTAAGAAAAGCATTAGGAGCGGCGGAGCTGTTTGTCAGATTATCAGTGTTGGCACAGCAGACGCAGAAGGCTTGTGGACTTGTCATGAAAAATGTCATTAGTAGTAGAAATGATTCAGGAAATCGCTACACCTTGCTTTATAAGTAAATGACATAGGAGAGCAGAAAGGTAGAACTCTGAGGTGTTTGTTTTAATAATTTTCAATAGACATTTTTTGTTGGTTTTAAGGATTTTTTTGGCTCTTATTTGATTTTATTTGACAGAGACCTGACAGGAAAATAAGTTATCAGAGAGGGAGAAGACATGCAGCAAAGATCAATGGGCTGGGACTCAGACCTGTGCTGGCTGCGTCAAGGACTGAATAAAAGCCTTTTGTAAAACTGTTGATATACATTTTAGCTGATTGCAGTTTCTCTTGCTGCGACAGACTGGTGACCTGTCCAGGGTGACCCCGCCTCTCACCCGGAACGCTTGCTGGATATAGGCACCAGCACCTCCCGACCCCACTAAAGGACAAAGGTGAACAGAAAATGGATGGATGGCAGTTTCTCTTGAACAGCAGTAGCTTAAGAAGATATAAGAGCAACAATGATAATTAGGACACAACAGCAAATTTTACTGGGCGATAAATTGTTTGAGAAGTTATCGCAATAAATGATCATTTGTTGCTTGGAGGAAATTTTCAAGTAAAAATAATGGCAATCACATTTATTTAGTTAGTTAGAAAATGTCTTGCCATATGCAGTTGTTTATTATTGCCGTTAGGGTTTTGCTAGCCTGGCCATTGACTTACTGTGCTATTCTGTAATCACAGCCAGTCTTCTCCTTCCTCCAGTGAACGGAAGGAGAAGCTGTAGTATAAAGTGAAGACTTTCTGCTGTTTTAGTATTCCGTCTGCAGTTTAGCAATGACAACGAAGGAACTGAAGTCATTCAGTCTGTGGTGGCCAGGTGTCCAAATATGAAGTTAACATGAACAGTTGCCTCATTCAGCCCAGCACTCAGCAGCAGAGGATGGTTGTTTACAGTGCAGGCAATTTCCAGTAAGCTTCATACCGTCGAGCTGACATGGACAAACATTAGCGATTGGGTAAAATTTAAAACCTCAACAGAGTCCACGCCTCCAGGAAGCAATCGTTTCTCAATAACCAAGAGTCCAGATCCTCTGGACAAAGCAGACCGAAGAACGAGAGGCTTGTTTTTAACCAGGCAATGGTTTCACCGTATTGGTTCATTTCAAAACATTTCCAAACCCAGTATGTTTTGTTACAGCTAATGGTTGAAACCTTCAAACTTACTGTACTCAATTTGACTTTCTGTTGTCTGTTCAAAGTTTTGCTCTCTCTCACTGTTTTGCCTGAATAAACCACAAATCCACAATAAACACAGTTTATCTTACTGAAATCTTTGCTAGACATGTAGGGTCAGATTCAGGAGTATAAAGTATTTTTATGCAAAGTTTGTGTGGATGTTTAAAATTCCCAATAGTTATTCTTAAAAATACACACACACATTCATGCACCTACATACATCGACAACAGTAGTACACAACAGTGTACTACTGAGGTAGCAACACAGTTAATCACTATATCAGGTCAGCTTTTTATGTTTATTATGCTTGCATGTTTGATCATCTAAAAGAAAGCTGCCTGAACTCTAAAAGCAGTGATTATAATTAAAGTGCTACTGTATCTTTTCAGCTTTTAGTCAGTGATACTGTATCTTCCCCACAGTAATGACTCACTGAAAGCCAGCAGCAGAACATCCATTAACCCTGCTTGCCTCTGTGTTCCTCTGCAGCACTGACTGCTGACGTGGAGGACATTTAGATGCAAATCATGGTTATTTAACATTTTCCAGTAAATAGAAAACATGAACAGGTAACGAACCTGCTCGGTGTTTCCACTGCCTTCCGGGGTCGCGACTTCTAATAAAGAGCCTAATAGCGCAATCTTGTCTTTCAGATTCACAAACATGGCTGTGAGTTACACAATTTCCCTCACCATATCACACGAAGCTGAGCTGATTTGCATGTTTTGTTACTTTCCACTCTGTGTCAGGCTGCAGTTTTTTTATATGAGAAGGAAACTGCAGTTGTGAATGCAGTTGCTTTGATAGCTACCCTCTTGGTAGTTTTATTTTTGCCTCTGCTTTCAAGATGCATAATCTCAGCATGTCAGTCACAGCGATACAGCCCCAGTACATCAGGAAGAAAAACACTCAGAGGAACATAAATGGAAAAGGGACTGACAGAGATAAAAAGATGTAAATCCAAACAACAGAAGGAATCCACAGTGAAGTGAAATGGACCTTTTAAGAAAAGAAATGCGAATATAGATTACCCAAATGTCCAGAGCAGGTAAGTAGAAAGCCACACAAGAAAAAAAGTCATAAATATTTTAAAAAACAAAAGTCAACAACAATATATATCCCGATATACGTGATCAATAGCAATAGATAATACATTTAATACAATATTCAATATTTAATACATATTCATTGAACTGCGATCCAGAACCACACACACAACTAACTCACTCACTTTTTGGTTAGCTAGCAACAATTTGTCGAGTAACTTGCGCAGCAGCAGTTTACCTCTGATCACTGTGCCTCATAACTGCTTAAAAATAAACAACAAAGGGGTGAAGAGAAAACTGGGTAAAAGAAGACTCTCCAGTCACATTTCTAGTCTTGTTGCCAGTTTTGAAGTAGTTTAAAACAAAAACTAATCAATACTTTATATAAGTATAAATAAGTCCAGCCCTGTTACTTGCTACATTTAACTCTGCAGCATACCAAACAAACCAGCCATGGAGTCTTTGGAAGTGACAAGAAATCCCACAATACGAGTGCCACAAACCTCATTTATCACGCATATATGTGCACAACAGCTACAAAATCAATGCTGTTTTGAGGTACAGATCACAGCAATGAACTAATTATATTATTTATGCTCAGTTTCTGCTATGCAAATGCTTCACTCACCTCAGGATGCTATATACATGAAACTTACGGGGAAACCAACAGCATCCCTTAATGTCTAATTTATCTTACCGCTTCAAGGCACTCATTGCATTAAAGTGATATACTCAGAAATGTCAGCAAATTCTAGGAAGAGAAAGATGAAATGGAAAAGTACCACACTCAGGCATGATGCAGCAGAACAGTATGACTGTCATTGATCTATAGGTAAATTACTCAGAACATGAGAGAATCAAAAGCAATGAATATAACTCAAATCATAGCAGGACTAATTGATTTGCAAAATCCCCTTCATTCATTTATTTTCTATTGCTGTGTGTGTGTTTTAAACTGAATACATAGCAAGATAGGAACCGGTGTGAATGCTGCTTTTAAAAAAAACCTATTGCTGGTCACATACACTCAACATGAGCTTTATAGACACATTTAACTTCAGTTGGTAAAAGCTTATTTGATGGCTAGTGAAGGTTGAATCATAAAACTAACCTTTTAAAATTCATCAGATGAATGGGAGTATGATCAGACACGTCATTGAAAAGACTGCACCATTCACCAGAGTTGCTACACAACGTGTAGAAAGTCAGCAGAAACAGTCTTCATAATGAAAGCAGGTTCAAGTCCAAGGTCTTTGCTTCAATCAGATCTGTTGTGTTTCATGTAACATTTCAAATAATGCAGAACTTGTTAACTATTGCCTTATCAACGCGGTATTTGCCGGATTTAGTTACCTCTGATCAGAAATCCTTACTTTCCTCTGCAGAGGAACAAAGCCATCCTCCTTCTCTTCATTATGGAAGCTAAATAGATTAAATTCCTAATTCACTTAAGATGGAATGAATAAATGAGTTTTTAATTGAAAGCCGTGCAAAAAAAAAAAAAACAAGCATTGATTGTTTGGACTATTTGGAAGACATTATTTAATTGCTGACAGCCAGTACAAAGTGCTGATGTGTGACTGATAACAGGTGTGAGAAAAGGTGCAACTATTCACTTCCTGTTCACTGTAGGACAAAATATAAGGCTTTACTGGCTTAGATGTTTGAATGTATGTTTGAATTATTTAGTTTTGACGGTATGAACAGGGAATTCAACCCGGTACTAATGAGATGTATTATTTTGAATAAAGTGCATGTTGCCAATTTTACACAGCATAGGGTTAATCACAAACCCTTTTACCAAAAATTAACATATCTTATCCCTAACCAGTCAATCAAAAAAGAGAAGCCACACAGTCTTGTTTAAAAGTATGTTGCTAAATATTGTTGAAATTCTACCTGCTAATAATCATAAAACCCACTGGAGTCCTTGGGCTGTAACAGCTTAAGTTCAATGTGTGAAAAAAATGTCTTGTGTGTGTCTGAATCTGTCTATCGCATTCAGCCCGAAGCTTCACAAGACTGATTATTTTGCTTATGGTGACATTAAGAAAAGCTTTATTTTTTTGTTCACACCATTTTTTTGAAAGCTGAGAAAAGTTCAAGTAGCAAATGTACCAAAAAAAACATTAATTTCTGAACTTTCTCAGGGAAGCGATAATGACTGCAGAGAAGGCATCTTAATTTAGTATTCTGTAATGGAAAAGGTTAAGTACACTCATGCAGCGTGAAAATGTCAACATGTTCAAGTGTGTAGCAGACAGTTTACAGGTCACTAGTCTCCTGTTGTCAAATTAATTAAACCTTTCAGGACTGTCGGAGTATCCACTGAAAACTGCAGCATGTAAATAAATCATCACAGCAACCAGCTTGCAACAATCACTACAGCGGATTTCTTCGTGCTTTATATAAACTTTATATAACCACCATAAAATTCTTATATTCGGAGCGAAAAGCCAATATGAGTTTGAGTGCATTCATTAAAAGTAAGGTAGTAAGGCACTTACACAGTTATGTGTTGCATGAGGCTGGGCACATTCATTGCACCAACTGGATAATGAGCTACACTGGTGTTTAATTTACATTGAGCAGTGTGTTAATGGAAATCTTACACTCTCACAGGGAGAGAAAAAAAAAGAGAGGGAGAGCGAGAGAGATGGAATGCAAAGTGTAAAACTTGGACCAAAATGGTAGCCGTATGTAGGTAGGTATGTATGGTACCTTACATAAAACATACTTGTAAATTAGCTTAACATTAAATAATTGTACCTTAATGTTTGTACAAACCGTTAAATAACCACATACCTTGATCCAGGTCAAACTCCTCTGTAGTGCTGACAAAGTGAGGTCGGGAGTAAAAATTATGAGGCCCCGGCTGCTGGAGCCCACCCAGGCTGAACAGGCTGCGCTCATTGGTAGCGCAGCACGAGAACGCCCTCCGGCTTGGGATGCAGGGATACCGAGTCCAGCTCTTCATCTCCAGGTCAAAAGCCTCCAGAGCTGTTACTGGCATCTTTCCCTGACGACCACCTGGAGAAGGAGGAAGATTTATGAAAAAAAAAATTTTTCTTTATATCAGACATAATGTCATCCTACACTAATGTAAAAAAGTATTCCCTCTTTCACACATCTTATACGTTTCAGATCATCAAGCAAATTCAAGATCAGCCCCAGAACATCACTGCTTTAGAGGAGATCTGCTTGGAGGAATGGGCCAACATTCCAGCAACGGTGTGTGACAACCTTGTGAAGACTTACAGAAACCATTTGACCTCTGTCATTGCCAACAAAGGATATATTACAAAGTATTGAGATGAACTTTTGTTATTGACTAAATACTTATTTTCCACCCTTATTTCACATAGATTCTTTAAAAATCAAAGTGATTTTCTGAAATTTTTTTCTCATTTTGTCTCTCATAGTTGAGGTCTACCTATGATGTCAATTACAGGCCTCTCATCTTTTTAAGTGGG
>CAEGAE010001994.1:0-47610 GCA_903067095.1 Girardinus metallicus
ATTTGGAGAGGCCAATTAACCTGACAGTCATGTTTTTGGACTGTGGGAGGAAGCCGGAGAACCCGGAGAGAACCCACCATGCACAGGGAGAACATGCAAACCCCTATATATATATATACACATACACACACACACACACATACAAGTACGTCTTTTTCATTAATTTCTTTCAGATTTATCTTGTTCCTGTAATCCATTAAAAGCAAAAAACATCAAGTATCTGTGAAACATAAAACTTTCTGGCTTTTGAAAATCTTTTTTATGTTATAACTTATTCAAGTGTGAAGCTGAAAATTAAGCAATAAAAATAATGGGAAAACTATTATTGACAGTATTCAAAAAGACATAAAGACATACAGTGTGTTGAATGAATCGCTCCGAAACTTTGTCTTCCTCGGGTTCTTCCTCTATGGTTTTTGCTGCCTCTTCTTCTTCTTCTACAGCGACCTCTTCCTCCTGTAGAGACTGAGGAAGAACGTCCTCTTCCTCCTCCTCATCCTCCTGGGCAGTCCGATCAGACGTGTCAGAGCTCAAGGTGGGGCCCTCACAACCAGCGGGATCCTCTTCTTCCTTCCTCTCGTCAACTTCCACTGCCTCATCCTCCGTCTCCATGACAACGCCGCTGACCTCCACGTCGGGCGAGTGAGAGGTCTTCAAGGAGCTCAGCACCTCCTCCAAGAGCGAGCTCCCCTCCTCGACGTTTTCTTCTTCCCCCGACGAAGAGTCACTCTCAGAGTGGACGGCGCAGGAGAATCCTGCAGGGCCGGTCAGGGGCTCCGTCTGACCAGCAGGGGGCTCCGGTGAGACGCTAGAAAATCAACAGGTTTTATTTGAGTGGAGGAGGTTTAAAAAAAAACACACACAGAAAGGAGGAGAAGGAGGAGGAAATGATGTGGGAGGACCTGTCCAAGGAGGAGGATGTGGAGCCGGAGCTGGTGGAGGGAGCGCACCCATCAACCGAGGCGTCCTGCTCTTCATCCTCATCCTCTTTCTCCTCAGAGAGACCGGACTCTAGAGGACAGGAAGCGTCCGGGGCGTGAGAAACATCCTGTTCCGCTTCCGCATCATCTTCTCCCTCGTTATCCCCGAGCGGGAACGCTGGGGAATCTTTCTGGGGTTGGTCCTCTTCGTCCTCCTCCTCTTCGGTTTCCGCTTTCAGCTGATCCAGACTTTCGACTGAGTCACAGACAGAAAAGAGTTCCTCAGAGTCGTGGTTAACTTGAAATAGGAAAACACACTGACAAATGTAAAAAAAAAAAAAAAAAATACTAATAATCAAAAAATATATATATATATATATATATATATATATACACCATCATTAACTCCAGTTTCCTTCAGGTTCTACTTCAGATATGCAAAGAAAAAAAAGCAAATAAATAAATAAAAAAAAAGTGACAATTACAATTTGCTATTGGCCTTCGGAAACTCCCATGTGTCTTAATGAAATGTGTTGAGTGATCAATGAACGGCGCTGACCTTCTGCCTTCTGCTGCTCCTCCGTAACGTCTGCTGCCGTCAGAGACACCGTCAGCTCCTCCTCCCCCACCGCAGAGTCGCCTTCTGTTTTCAACTCCAGGCGCTGCACAGACAAGACGCGTCATCATCCGCTGCTACTTACTGTACAACGGGGTGAGGACGTCAACAAAAAAACGTCCTCGGAAGAACAAGACTGAAGATTTAGGCCAGGTTAGGTGTAAGTTCTGGGAGTTTAGCTTATGTATTTTCTAACCGTGTACTGCAGACACAGTGAGATTACTTCAGTATTTGCATACAATAAATCCTTCTATACAGTCTGTTGTTTTTGTTTTTTTTGTAGGACTGATTGGTTCCCACAATTAGACTGGAAAAATCACATAAGGTAGCTTGCAGAACTCCTAAACACAGGAAAACGAAAAGCTAGCCTCCAAGCTAACTAAAACCTGAACGGGGAAGGGACGGTTAGCATCTTAACGCCACATACATTTTACACCTAAAATAAAAAGTACCAGCATTAAAAGATGTAAAGCAGCAGAAATAGCAGGTAAAAGAAACAATTAATTGTAATTGTAATTCAGCTAAAGCTAAATGTTCGCATCCATGCTAACATTAGCATGGCAAACCCAAGCAGCTTTATAAAAGTGTGACAGACGTAAAAAATATTTGCTAAAATATAGTCTTGTCGTGTTCAAATGATTCCGGTGTGTATTTTCTTGTCTTGTGTGTATCTTTATACTTACATGATAAACAAACAAAACTTTATTTTACACATTTGTGTTTCAGCGACTAGTAGAAACACAGGGTCTCTTCAGGTTTCACTAACTCAAGTTTAAGGCTTTTTAAGAGGCTTTTAAGACCAGTATGAGTTAAGGACAGTGCTACGACAAAAATGTACGAAAGAAAATGACATATTTTATATAGTAGCACTGCCAAGCTTTTCTTACACAGAACGCACATAGCATCGTATGGCATGGCAACAGAAGTGAGCCAGTGGTGAAGATGAACACTTACCCATGATGGATGCAAAAAAAGCTACCTAGCTAGAAAGTGTATATTAGCAGCCAGTTAGCGGTAGCTTCGACTGCTCCCAGTCAAAGAACATAATGGTGTCTGAATACGACTCAAACATTTGCCTGACAGAAAAGTCAGGAAAATGTGATTAATGTATTTCAGGCCACCTTACATTGTTTTTATGAATTCAAGACATTAATTTTAGCTTTACGGTTCTTAAGGATGCACAGACGCCCTGTTTAAATAATCATATCAACTTTTTTGTCAAAACCTTCACTTCACCGATTGAAGCGATCCCATGTTTGTCACCAGGAACAGACTTTAGAAAGAACTTTCAGGGGCTGGAGCCCCAGGCCCCGATTATTTGGGGGACGGGAAAAGACTTTTCTTTTTCTTTTTTACGAATGTGTGTTTGTATTCCAAAACTCCCAACTCAATGTTAGACAAGATGAATTAAGATTTTTATGACCCAAACATTATTCAAGTATTTGGAAATTCCTGGGGAACAGCGTGGAGCTGCTGACCAGCGGACGTGTTAAACGTACCATGCATGGGTTCAGAAGCGCTGAGATGAAGGACTACACATCAATGTACCATAATTTTCATTAGTAAAATAATTTCTCTGAGCTGGACAGCGCACCAAAACTGACTCCAGCCCAGGAACCTGGCCCTGCTTGTTACCACAAAGCAGGAAAATCAATAACAGTAGTTAAAATATATATTTATATACCAAACCTAGAGCTTTCTGTGCCATGTAACTGGAGGATGTGTGTGGCTGTCTTACACGGGCGGGTTTCCTCCTGTTGCAGGCCTTGTTTCTCAGGCCCAGCTTGTGCTTGGCAGCAGAGTTATCCAGGCAGACGAAGGGACTGGCCGGCTGGCTGAAGTCCCCGGGAACCGCCGGGGGGCTCACTGCTCTGCCGGACAGCTGGCGGGGGAAGGAGACAGAGGGTTTCGGCAAAGTGTTTCCCACATAACTTATTGACAGAAGCTTCACTTTCCCAGCATTTATCGGCGTAAGAGAAAGGAACTGCTTGATGTTTTTTTTGGACGACACTTCAGGGGGAAACTCCTTTATCCTATTGAGCTCAGATGGCTCCGTCCACATAGTCAGCAAAAAAAACAAAAAAAAAACCCCCTTCAGAGTAATGTAGAAAAATGTTGGTTTAGCCAAAATCAGGCCACACTAACACAATCCTGTTTTGTTTTTGTTTTTCTTAAGTCAGAGGCACTTTAGGGTCTCTAAGCTGCGGTCGGCACTGAGGTAAAATGTAAAGCAGCAGAACGTCGTCTCGACAGAAACGTGACGGCGTGAGGTGGGGAGGCGTGTCGAATCGGAGCGCAGTAACTAAAAGCAGACACCCTGACTGCAGAGCTAACCATCGGAATGCACCCCGAACACACAGACAGGCATACAGTAGGTCAGTGCAGCTGGAAGCGAGAGAAAAAGGGTCAGAAGTAGGAAAAAGAGAGAGAGAGAGAAAAGTGACATGCAGAGAACGAAGAGGTCAACCTGCACACTTCCATTTAAGGTCAGAAGAGCAGCTTGAGGATCGGCTTGAACAGAAACGCATACGAACACAACAAGCAGCGTCATCCTGTCAGCACATGATGGTTATTTACGGCGCTGCAGATGGGAGGCTGTGCTCTTTAGGAACGCATGAACTGAAACAAATACAAATCTTAAATGAGAGTTTATGCATTTCAGAAACATCAGATCCAACGATTTATGTTACAGTGTAAATAAACACAGCTAAAGACACACATTAATGCTTTCAAATGTAAGTTGTAATTGGTATTTGTTTCCCCTCAGCCATTCTATATATATTTTTTTTTTTACATAGTGCAAATATAAAAATATGGATCATATGTTCATGTAATGTCTAAACCCGCCACACAGAGACAGAAGCAGCACAAACAGCGGCGCTGGCACAGTCACGCTCTTAATGGTTTTTGAAAGGAACCAGTTAGCGTAGCGTGCACATTTCTGTGCCGCAGGGGGAATCCAAACAGGACCCCGCGCATAACGGGGAGAAAACGCAGAAACATTTCGCACAGGGATCATGGAGAACCCACAGCATGGGTCAAATCAGTTTGAACTCTGCTTGTTGGAGATTTTCTTTAAGCTCACCGCATGCAGAAAGTTCCTCTCCTCCTCCAGCAGCTGTTGTCTACCTACCGGCTAATGCTAAGCAACATTTAGCTGGGCTTCAGAACAGCCTTGTTTGTGTATTTAACTTGTTACAAACTTGTTTCCAGGCGTCTGTTTTTACCTGGAAAGATCATCAGAATAATAATAATAAAAGTTTGGGGGTTTTTTGTAACCACCGTGCTCTAGGCAAACCATCACAATAGTCCAGTTTATCTGTGGAGCCCATCTCAGCAACGAGGCAGTTCAAAGTGTCAATACGAAACAAGCAACAAACATTAGATTTTGCCCAAATCATCATTAAAATCATCAAGCATATAAACATCAAATACATTGATTAATGGTCCAGCTATTAGGAATGATTTTGCATGTTTTTAAATCTCAGATCGCTGAGGGATAAGCATGCGGACGCTGATGTTATCCTAATTTTCAATAAACATGAAACAGATCAAGACAAACACTTTACAACTCTACAAATCGCAATCTACCTCACTGTTTTCTACTTTTTCACAAATAGAAAATCTGTGGGAAGTATTCAAAATTAGGAGTTTGAATATTTTGATCAGTTTCAAACTCAATCCCTTTTGCACAAACAAAAAAAAAAAAAATCTCTTCCTGTTTGTAGCTTTTAACTAAATCCAATAAGTCTTCCATCGTGTGGGCCAAAACAAGAGGAAGTGACATCACTGAAGCATTTATTAATCTATTGGCTGACGCAGTAAACAGAATCTAGCACGTAGAATCCCAATTAGACGCATTAAAAATTGGACAAAATGCTAAAAAAAAAAAAGAAAAAAAAAAAATCCCTTTCAAGTCGGTGTAATTCAAACTGGCAACATAAACTCATCTTAAGCGTTTAACTGGAGTCCTGAGCTTCACTGCTATGAGGAGTCTCCTTTAAAGGGCTGATTTTGTATTTTTTGTGAGCACGTCTCTTCAGCCAGTCATCTGTCTCTCTTCCCAGTTGGGAACGCGCGGTTGGGCCGAAATGCTTCTGAAACGACCAGAACTTCACCGTCATTAAAAGCCCATTTGTCTCGGTTTGCTGGCGGAGCCTGCAGCCGCCGCCGGAGTCAGGAAGGCTGAGAGCGACGGCCGCTTCTCGCCTCACCCAGCATTCGGGAGTGCAAAGTCGTAAAGCATCGAGGGACGAACTGAGCAGCAGGAACAGAGACAAGAAAAGTAGAAAAAGCGACAGAAAGAGAGAGAGAGAGAGAGCGAGGTTTGTTTTACATGAAGAATGCTTTTATCTAGATCCAGGAGTTTAACGTGTAGACTCGGATCATGAGACGCTCATCACCGTAATCACACGAGCAGAAGCGTCCCGCACACAGACACACTCACACAGTGCAGAGACTCTTGCTGCAGTTTTTTCTTTATTTTACCTACGGCAGCAGCTCAGGAACATGTGAACGAGTTCAAAACGTGACAATCAGTGGAAGGATGGGAAGCTAGTAAACTGGTTGCTAGCATTTCTGTAGTTAAGTAACACTTGTCTGCACTTTCTGACTCTTCAGTAAAACCTGAACTTTTGCTTTTACTTCCGTATTTCACTCAGCTACATTTGAAATCATATCTTTTAATGACTAAAAAAATAAAGCAACGCCATAAAAACAGGTTTGATTCTTGTGGTGTGTTTTTTTTCTATTCCTGAACTAGATTTGTCTTGTTCTTTTCTCTTGCTTTCTTTCATTTTTGCCTTGTGTATCGAAGGATTTAAAAAATAAGAATTAAAATTTGAGTTTTCACTTGGGCATGTTTTGGGTAAAGTATTTCACTCAGTTACATCTGAAATCATATTTTTTTTTATTAGAGTAAAAATATATATTTTTTTTAAATCCAGAAAAAAAAAAACCTGCATCGCTCCTTCGGTTATCTTTTGTCATCTTTTTTTTTTGTCTTATTTTATTTTCTTTCCTTTTGCTTTTTTTGTTTGGTTTCATTTTGTCAGCATTGTGTGTGTGTGTGTGTGTGTGTGTGTGTGCGTGTGTATGTGCTTTTATCCCCTTTTTTTCTTTGCGTGTGGAAAGGTTAAAAATGTCCGAAATAAATAATTGTTCAAATAATATTCATTGTGTCCTACTAGCTGCTCACGGTTTATTTTTTATTGCGTTTTAACAGTGAGACAACTATATTTTCTCATTTCTTTTGAGAAATTCACAAAACTTTCTTCCTTCCAACTTTCACCTATAGTACATTTTCTGTGAGGAACTTCTTACTTTCACTTGAGTAACATTTTACACCTGCAAACTCACTTGTATTGAAGTAAAACGTCATCAAATTAACTGCACTTTTACTTAAGTTTCTGTACTTTCCCGTCTCTGCTGATAAACATCAAAGCGTTGTTTTACCTGCTCGTCGCTGTCTACTCCATGCAGGCTGTTGGAGCTGGACCTCTCAGCTTTACTCTGAGAAAAGCACAAACAGAAAATAAAAACGTAAGAGCAAAAAACACTCCAGACAGACTGCGGAGGTGTGTGTGTGTGTGTGCTACCTGGACTGAATGAAGGGGTGTGTAGTCGGGTGGGCTGCAGGGCAGGCCGTCGTCCTCAGACGTGGCTCCGGCGTCTTCGGCCCTCTTCACACACATTAAGGACGGAGGAGAACCCAGTCTGATGGCCTGCTTCAGCTGGAGCTGCACACCAAACGTCGTCAGTAATTATCACACATTTCATTTCTCTTTGCCTGCAAAGTTCAAAAGTAGCTTTTTTTTTTTTATTATCCTAAAGGAAAATTAAATGTTGTAATTCATATTGCCATGTATCTCCAAAAACTCATTGCGGACGGCGTTGCTGTGGGCCTCCTGTAGCAGTCAGCTAGCAGCAAATCTGAAAAGGTTTCTGACTGAAGACTGTTGCCATGTGACGGTCTCGTGACTGTCATGAAGCGCCAACAGCTCAACTTTCAGGCAGCAGAAATGATGTTTCACAGTGAAATTTTCTAGATGACACCATTAGCAAGCGCTGCTAATCCAACTCGTTTGCTTTTGCCGCTCCCCTTTAAATCTCAGTCTGGCCGTACGGTTGGGAAACCCGGCAGACATACCAAGTTCTGGGCGTGATCCTCCTCCGTCATGAACCACGGAGGAGAAGGAAGCTTGCAAATCACTTGGAAAAACTTTTTACTTTCCTTTTTTCTTTACATTTTTTCTCACAATTTGGCAGCTTGTAAGTCGAATAAAAAAAAAAAAACACACACGCAGTTTTTTTTAATTATTTATTTTTTTAATTTGTTAAGTGTAGTCCACTTTTTTATTCATCTCTCTGAACCAAACCTCTAGGGAATCACTTCTTTGACTCAGTTTTGCGCATCTAAAAACTTTAATTCTCCCCCCTCTTTCAAGTGTCAGATTCTAATTTAGATTTAAGATTTGGACTTTGACTAGTCCATTTCTAGAAGGACGTGCTCTGATCGAAACAGACTTGTTGGTTTTTATTCACGAAACACCTGGACCTATACTTAAACTACACACAGAGAGGCTCAAATAACTAATTTGGGGACTTTTGCAAACTGTTGGCTCTGAAAACAAAGTAATGTTCCCATTTTCAGACTCTAATCTAGGCACAGATTTGATAGAAGACGTGTTTGTTCGCTTTCCAGAGATGACAGGAATTCCCAAAGTTTTCACTTCCCGTTTAATAATTACACATTGGTTATATTCTGAGTCAGTGTGGAGTATAATTAACAACGCTGGACTTTTGCAGAGGGTTTGTTGGTAACGGAGGGTGAAAGTTCTTTCACGTTCTGTCGGTATCACAGAAACTCAAACAGGTTTCTTATCGCCGTGCTGCCCTCTTTCAGGCACTTAAGGACTCATTTACTTGGGCACAAAGCAAACACTGGAGAACACTTTTGTTGAGCGAGTCTGGACGGCCTGCTTCAGTGTTTAGAAATGGATATGGATATTTAAAAGGTTCAGAATTCAATATTCATGCCGAGCTGCTTGAATATTGAATATTAGCAGAAAGAATTGCTTCGTCCAGCTTTGTTGGTTCAGAAAGATAAAGTTGTTTGAAACAGAACGTTGATTGAATATCGAGTTTGACTTTACTTACTATTAAGTTGAAATACATTGCTACAGTCAGTTTTGAAAATTCATATCTCTGTTTTTGTTGTGTGGTAGCTGTACATATTAGGGAAAAAAGGTCAAAAACTGGAAACAGCTGGAACCACATTTTGATATAAATGGGCTAAAATTCCAGAAAACCGATGTGAGAAATGATGAATTGATACCTAAAACATCATGTTTAAAAGGTAATTCTACCACGCAGCTGCTGCAGAAGTTCGTATCTGGGAATAAGACTAGATTAGCATACAATTTTACCCTTAGCCAAGACTGGGCTTAAAAAAAAAAAAACTAGAAGTCTGTTGTTTTTATTCAGTTCATCTTTAATATGAACAGATTTTCTGTGTTTTGCCATTTTCATTTTGTGTATTTCACTGTGTCCTCTTGGTAAAAGCATCCCAGGGATATGCTAACGGGCTACTAGCATCGGACTTCCGCTAGCAGCTTTGCTAACATACTTCGTCTGAAGTTTGCTGGCACTCGGGTTAAGAGTTTAAACAAATTTGCCAGCGCTGAATAATATCAGAGATATTTTAGTTTTATGCATTTGCCACATTTCAGTTGACAGCGATATAAAACAATTCATTTGGTAAGACGTTTGGCGGATGCTAATCTTGTTTCGTGTATGTGCTGAGTGTAAAGCTACAGAACACCGGCAATAGTCGGTGAACGTGTGATATGATTACCTGGCAGCGCCGCGCTGTTTATCCTGCAGCGTCTCATTAGATATTGATCTTTGCATGACGTGCTTATATTTAGCTCTGGAATGACCTAATTCCGCTCATCAAACAGGAAGCCCCCGCTGAGAGCGAGGATTAAGCTGGGAATATCTCCATCGGATCATTTTTCTCTCTAAACTCAGTTTATGCTAATGACTGTGTCTGAACTCCCATCTGCCACATGCTAACCCATTGGAGCGGCTTCATATCTGAATCTGAATGCTCCAGCTGCATCGTCTGTCTTTTTTCTTCTTCTTCTTTTTTTTTTTGCCCGTAAATAGGCCCAAAACACTTCCTCTTTATTTCGACTGCAGGGAAAAGTTTTCCTCTTTAGCAAATCCCCTTAAGGAGCAGCTTAATTCCTGCTCTGCGTAGCTGAGTAAAGCGGTTGCACTGGAGGTCACGTCTTCCCCTTTTAGGCCGATGTTGTGACAGACGGATATGTGCTTCATCTCAGTTCCTCCTCCTCCTCCTCCTGTCATCCAGTTACTTTTTCTTTAATTACCTTTTCTGCCATAAACACCTGAATTCTAGTAATTCGCTGGAGCTTAGAGTCATTTGTGATGATTCATTCCCATCTCTAACACTCTGTCCTCTGCTATAATAACTTTGGCTGGGCATCAGCTCAGCAGTCTTTTTGGGAGAGGAACATCATCCTCATCCATTACATCTGACATCTTAACAGGATCGTCCAGAGTGCCGCGTAAAAGTATTAATGCTTCTTAAAAATTTTTCCACACTTCCTTACTCCACAACCTCAACTTTCAATATATTTCATTGTGATTTTGATCAGCAAGTAAGCAGGGAATACGTGTAAATTGCAAGAAAAACTCTTGTATGCACGGTTTTCATACTAGAGTTCATTCGGTTTTGAAATCTCAAAGTTGAAACGAAACACAAATTAAAAATTCCTATAATAGATATTTATAAAAAATAAAAAAAAAATTTTCTTCAAAAGGTCACCTGACATTAAATGGGCAGTATTATGTGTTGTACAACCACATAGTGCCATTTTATACAACAATCAAGTAACTACGTCACTTTCGTTTGTTATAAAATTGCTGCATATGACTTAAAAGAAATTTGACTTTGTAATTTAACGCCTTGAAATTGGGCCTCTGTCTCTTTAAGAAGCTCCTGCTCTGTGAAACTCCGCCTTCAGGAAGTCAACATACCATTATTCCTATATTAACCCTTTCACAACGTTTTCACCAACGTTTGAATGAGAAGCAGCTCCTACAATGAGCTCAGCTGATGCATGGTTCCACCAGGTGTTTGCTAATTGCAGCTGGCTAGTCTGAAGGAGCTGAGTAGGTAAGGTTGCTCTCGGAAGCTTCGTTGTCGAAGGTGAAGCTAGGTCCATCGAGGTGCTTTGCACAGCTCGGTGGTTGCCATGGAGATAAAAAGATTCCTCAAACATGCATAAAAGAATCAAGGCGACACTCCAGGTGTGTTTTTGATGAGGGAAAAACATTATAACATGATGTAAGGCTCAAATGTAAATTTCACATAAAACGGCCCTTTTAGCAAATTTCATTTTACTGAACTGAGGTATAAAATGGCAAAACATGTTCATGAGCGAAAATGATCAAATTGTAAATATGTGGCAAAAGTTCAACCTCTGGAATTGGAGCTGTGATCACAACACAAGCGGGCTGAATATAAATGCCCACCACACTTTTCAGATCTCACTTTATAATTACACACTACTTCTAGTTCGTCTTTGACATTAAATTCCCCTGGGAAAAAAAAGGTGAAAAAACCAAGAATGAACACATTTGCAGTACACTTGTCTTGCCACGCCACATGAAATGGCTCCTGATCACGTTTTTAACTTCTGGGGTCGAAGAGTAAAACTCAGCGGTGGATATTTACCTGAAGGGATTTAACTTTCCCGTGAATGCTGTCCTGAGACGCCCCGAGGCCCTCGTTAGCTTCTGATGAGTCGGAGACGAAGACAGAGTCATGTGACAAGGCCTTGTTGCCCAGACTGATCCTGGACCTTCAGGAACAACGGATAGGAAGAAAAAAAAGATTTTTTTTTTCTCAAATATTTATAATAAAATAAAAACTGTAAACACTATTATAACAATATGATTTTCTGTTCCTTCTTATGATGACCACTGGAGGAAAAATTTTTTTTTTAACAAGACACATCCTGCGACACAGACAAAAGGCCAGCGGAGGCAGGAAGTGGGCACGGCTTGCGAAAACAAAGAAATCCTGAACCTGTCGTCAGGAAGAGACGCTCCACTCCTGGTGGACAAAAACAGGAAGCGCCGAGCCTCCGCCGAGGAGATGAACCTCAAAACACAGTCTCTCCTAAATCAACTCTACACATGTGATTTTTTTTTATTTTTTTTTAAATAAATCTAATCAGGCAGCAGAGCTCTGTGGGGCAGAAACACAACAGTAAGAAATAATTTTGGTTTTTCAGTATTCTACAGGGAAATCAACAATATTGTTTCAAACTGATTGTAACTTCTGCAATGAAGGTTTTTGTTTGTTTTTTTTAGACAACAGACGCAAGGGTGCACTGACGATGATTTAGTAGTAAATATCCGAGACCTCAACTGTAGCAGTGAGTTCCCTTTATAATTAACAGAAACCAATAAAATGATCTTTTAGTCTTGATTTTTTTTAATCACACTTGGATGTGGAAAAGCAATCCGAATCAGTTTGCTCCTATGAAAATACTGCTGCCTCGCTCCCCTAACAGTTAAAATTAGGATAGGATTTAACCACATTTTTTTGGTCCTGTTTCAGTAGTCTTTCAGACTTCCAGACTGAAATGCAAAAATAAATAAATCACTCAAATAGTACTCGTCTGGCAACATGAAGTAGGCAAAGGTCTAATAAAACCACACATCATACTCCAAACTAACTCAGGAACAAAATGGAAACAAAGTCACTAGCTGCGTGCAAAACTGTCAATATGTCGACAACACAAAGATTCATAATTAAAGGTGTTCCCATAACGCAATTAAAATCCCACAATAATAAGTTTGATCATGCAATAAAGAATGTGGACCCATGATCCTCCAACTACTTCCTGTCTCCTGCTTCGTGGTTTGCGCCAGCGGCAACGTCAGATTGTTGATCATGTGACTTGTATGATGAGGAAAAAAAAGTGTTTCCATTGCAGTTTTGCAAAATAAACCAATTTTCCAATTTCCAAAGAAGAAAAAAAGAAAAAGAAAAAAAAAAAAAAAACACCTCATGCTAACGCCGAAGCATTTTGTCAAAAACCAGGAGGTTTTTTCAAAATTGCTGCGTTTCCACTCAGCAAATTTATTGTCAAAACGACAAATTGCGCAATTATATGATCAATGCAGTTACTGATATGCATCGGTCTGCAAAGTGTTACGAAGTGTCACAAAACTATTTCTAAGTCTTTGGGACTCCACAGACATAGGCAAAGTGGTGAACTTCTCCAGCAGTGGCTAAACCTACCAAACCCACAGGAGTTCTTCAGAAACTCCATAAAATACACCAGAACAACTTCTAAAGGACTTAGAAGAAGACAAAAGTCACATTTTCCAAAAGCAGAAAACTTTTGGGAAAACATTCTTGGGACTGAACGTTTCAAAATTACAAGGTAATAGAAAGTATTCGCCCTGTTAGAGCCCACAGTCCAACATGGTGGTGGTAGAGTGATGCTCTGGGGCTATTATGCCGCTTCGGGACATTTGATGAAACCATAAATTGTGCCCTCTACCAGAGAAACCTAAAGGAGAGTTTCTGGTCAACAGTTTGTAACTTTAAGCTAATGTGGATAATGGAGCAGAACGACTTCCTGCCAATTGTCACAAATAACTGATGACGGTTGTTGCCGCCATGAGTTTAGGAAAACTGATTTAAAGGCAATTCCTTTAAATCAGACCCAGCCAGGTTGACTTGGACAGCTTTTTCCCTAATAAATGACTTGATTTGTATTTACACATTGTGTTGATTTCATGACCTAAAACATTGAAGTGTGTCAAAAAGCAAAAACCAGTAGAAATCCTTATGGGCACAAATATGTTTCTCGTGGCCCAGTGGTTGCTAAAAGTTAGTGAGCAGAACTGTGTCAGCGTGTAAATGTGTGATCGTACCCAGAACCCTTCTCCTTCTCGGATCGGGTCAGCGTGTTGTTCTCTGACGTTTTGCTGACGTTGTCACTCGACTGGCTCCCCTTCAGGCCCTCCTCCGCTCCCGTGCTCTGCGGCTCTTTCCTTTTCTTCCGGGCAAACAATTTCTTGAACGTCTGGAACTTTGATTTCTTCTTTCCTGAAAAGAAAAAGAGGAGTAAGAGCAGTTTTTCCAACTAATTGTAAAAAGATGGCACAATGATGGTACGTTACAGAGGAATGCCTTGCAGACGCTAGAGCATCTAGATCACTACAGACAGTGGAAAGCTGCAGGTAGAAGTTCAGGAGGAACCCCACACACACACACACACACACACACACACACACCCCCACACACACACACACATTTTAATACTTGCAAACCATCACAGACACTAATACTTCTTATAGCGATGCTGTGGAATCATCAGCGGATACAAACTGCTTCCATCTAATGACAAGCTGTTTATCTTCTCATTTTGTCATGGTTACAGCTACAAAAGTCAGTCGATTTTATTGGGATTTTATGTGACAAACTAACAGAAAGTTGTGCCTAATTATATAAAAAAAACATAATTTTCAAGAGCATGGTGGAAAAAATAATCACCTGACCTTCACCTGCTCCTAAAATGAGGTAAATACCAAACGTGGCACCACGTCGTTCCTTCCACTCTGATTTGACGCCGAGCTTTAGTGACAGAAGTTGTAGATTTTAGTTGTGAACGCCAAAAATAAATAACAAATTAAGGGGATTCTGAAAACTCTTTTGGCTTGGACTAGGTTTGGGCGATATGGACTAAACGATATTTTGTGGTAAAATGATAAAAGTGACTATAAGAACTATTTGTAATTTCATTTTTAGGCAACTTTTCTTTTGGCTGTGTTGTAATTGCATGACACAGTTATTATAGCTACACAAACGCAAGTGCTTTCCCATTTGTAATATTATTCTTTAGGACACCAGTCATACTGTGATTTGTGTCTGGAAAGTCAACGCAAACATTTTCAAATGTATTTAGCATATATATTATATTGAATTTATATTGTAAGTAATAATAAATCTATAATAAAAGGTGGAGAAAAAAAATTATTCCGACAATATAGACAGTTTTGAGGGATTTAAAACATCATTAACTTGATGAATCAAAATTCTTCTGATAAGAAATTTATCGCGATAAATGATAAATGATACGATAAATGCCCACCCTTCAACTTCGAATGATATTCTTTTTATACAAGCTCCATCATTTTTGCCCTGTTTCTGATCTAAGCTAAATCATAAATATGGAATTTCAAACGTGAACGTTTCTCATTTCATCCAGGAACATTTGACATTGCGCTACATGTATTTTTCTTTTGAAACCTTCCACAAACAAATTCTGAGCTGCAATAACGCTTTCGGTACTAAATAATCATTTCCTGTATAAACAGATTTTTTTTTTAAATCGAAATCAAGTTATACGTTATATATTTTATTAATACGTGAAGAACAAGAAGCCTTTCTGCATGTCAGCAATAAATATCAGGGGGGAAGCACCACCCAACCTTGTCATTTACCGATCCGTTCTCCACATAATGCATCATTAAACCAGGAAAAAGGCCACCAAGCTGGTGTAAGGTCACTGCAGCTCTGCTGCTATAAAGCTGGGTAAACCTTGATTTGCCAACATTCGGCTTCTAAAACAACAATAGAAGGACTCAGAATAGCAGCACGGAGAATTCAATGGACGCTAAGGTCAGAAACGAAGGAGCTGATCTGCTCTGACTCAGTGAGAAGGTGGTGACCTTTGAGGGGAAAAAGCACGCAGCAAACTGAAGGAGGAGAGAGGATCTACAGTGTGCACTTTGTTTCGTTGTACTCCGTGACAAATGGCTTATCCTTTCTGGTAATAACTGTGGTCACGACAAGTTAAAAAGAAAAAAAGAAAAAAAATCACACGTATGGCTAAATTTGTGGTTCCAACATCTCCTACAGTTGGTAGAGACGCGGAAGAACAACAACAACAGAGTATAAATTTGCCAAAGTTTATTAGTTTTTAAATCAAACTTTAAAAATTTGGGGGATGAGTTGACAAATAAAGGGTTGAGCTACTTTGACTGGGTCCATCTCTAAAAATCAAATATCTTCACATCTTACAGAGAGGCTCAAGACATGTTGAAATACTACCTGAAATGCAAGAAATAAACATATTTGCATATTTTACCACATTACCACATATTACTAGGCTACAAAGTTGAATATTTAAAACTTGTTTGTCTTTAATCCTAGCGATTTGTTTTGCTATTTCTCACATGTGTTGCTGTATTTTTATAGGCTGGCAGTAGGGGTGGGCTTTTATCGTATCATTTATCGTGATAAATATCTTATCGTGCCAAGAATTTTGATTTATCGTTGTCACGATAAATTATGTTTAACTTTTAAAATCTCCCAAAACTGTCCCTGTTGTTGAGTTTGATAGTTTTACTATTTCCTCCACTGTTTGTTCAACAACATAAGTACCAATACATTTGAAAAGAAGAACGAAAAAAGTCAGACTTCTTTATGTGACTTGTGTCCTAAAGAAGCGCATCAGAAATGGGAATATTTTTCAACAGCATTATTCGTGTTTGTGGGGCTATAATTGATGTGACACACAATTGCCTAAAATCTATTTAATGGTCCTTATTGTCACTTTTATCCTTATCACAATAATACAACAAAATGTTATATAATATACAATATAATATAAATTCTTTTTCATCCAACAAATAATCAGATCAGGTGAAAAACAAGTCTAATTTAGTTGTGAATACTAAATTCACAACTAAATGCCATGAAATAGTACTTTGCATATGAGAGACGCTTCAAATGTTTTTGGCCCTCCTGGTTTTCCATACATAAGGAGGAGAAGAGCCAGAGTTGAGCGCACGCACAGAAAAACTTTATCAGAGCTGAGCGCGTGCCAGAATACGTAATGAGCGAGTGTTTGTGAGATTTAAACGCACGCACCACTAATTCGTTTGCTTAGATTGATATATGCGCTCACATCAGTCTCACCGCACACTCAGATTCAGTTTCAAAGTAGCTGTCCTAGAAAACCCTCAATTCAAGTTGGAAAAAGTAAAGTTAAAAGGAAAATCATGGTCCTCTGCATATTTGTAGGCTATATTGAATATAAACTAACACGTCAAACAGACTCTGTTCTATGTACCTGAGCAATCCTCCTGGACCTCAGCAGGCTCCTGATTGGTCGCCACGTCTGGAGATCCTGATGCCATGGCAGCGCTGTCACTGCTGAGGGGACACAGAGGCAGAAATGATGAGCATCGCCTTATAATGCAATTACATTAAGTCCCTGATGACTTTCTGAAAGGGGAGCGCGGCAAGGCAGGGAAACATGGGATGCATTAGCTGAAAGATGATGCAGCCATAAAATTAAAGCCGTTGTAGTTTGTTCAGCAGCAGCAGCAGAGCTGAAGGGCCTCTTCGCTGAAATAAATACTCATTCGCACTGTGATATTGTGTTCATTTTCCAGGCAGCAAAGTTTAAAATTATTTTAAGAAAACAAAAACAGTAAGTGAATGTTTCAAGTTCCGCTGATGTTTAAAACCAGATCGTTTATACGACACCACCGCCCCGACCCGATCTCCCGTCCGATTCTTCTCCACAATCCAAACATCCCGACAGAGGAATCTCAGCTCCGCTTCCAGAGGTAAAATGTTGACGTCGTCCAAACAGCCGATGCCCAGCAACCTCCAACACAAACCCAAACCAGGACATCGCTTTGTTTAGATACACCTGGTTAGTGTACTCCGCACAGAGCGCGGACTTTGGGATGCTAAAGAAAGGGGATAAGCTAATGTCAGGAGAGTTGAAAAGTGAGCTTTTTAAAAAGTTTGTAACTGAATTACGGGTGTTTTTTTTTAAACACAAAGTTCAAATGAGTCACATTATAGTTTCCAATTAAGTGCTGACTGCAGTGTACAGTAACTTCCTGTACAGTTTTGGCAGGAAGCTAATTCATTATTTACATTGGCTTCACGGAAGAAGCTAATGTTTCATTTGGTGAAGTTATATTCGATACAGTTAGGTCCAATATATATATATATATATCTATATAGATATATATATATATATATCTATATAGATATATATATCTATATAGATATATATATATGCTGAATAAATTTTTTTTAAATGCTTACAGCACAGAATATTATCAGTTATTGTCTAACCTTCATAGGGTAACAAATGAAACAGGCTAATTAAACATTAGAGATGTTTAATTAGTTGGAATGTTTACTTGGTCAACTGCTATGTAGTTTGTCAGTAGAAACAATCTTATGTTAGTTCATTTCCATGCGATGATTGTCCCTGGATTTCGTAATGGAGATTCGTTGATGTTTCCTAACAGCCAAATTTGCCTCGCTACTAAATTGTTCTAACGCTGAATGTTCTCCCCCAGTCAGCTGCTCAATGAAACACAGCAACAAGTGGGGGGAGGATCAGCGCTGTGGTAATTCCTGATCTTCCGCTGGTGTGTTTTGTTTGATGGCAAACTCTACAGGATTCTGTGGATTAATATGGACCAAAACATGAAATATATTTTAAGATGTATTACACAAATGTAAACACATTAGCTTAAATCCCCAGCAATTCTACGTTCACTGTATCTAAAAATATCATTAAATGAACTAGGAATCCATTGTTTTGATGCCTGACGAGGACTGCATATAAACATTTTAGAGAAATCCCTTGCATAGAAAATCCTTTATTTTCTTTAACTATGACTACATTTTGTTTGTCTTCTTCTGAGCTGTGCCACTGAATCTAATGTCAACCTCTGAGTGCTCTGTCAGTTACTATTTCTTCATGAAGTTGAACCAACTTGGCAACAATTAATTTCCCACTGTCGCTTAAAAGCTCAGATAATATGTTTTATTAAAACTCAAAGAAATCCCAGGTTTGTGTAAATCTGAACTGCATCTTTATTCTCGCTCTCATTCAGCAGCCTTTGCACCCACACGATTGGCCTCTTGCCCTTGCATGATTCTCTCTTTGAATGTCAGCAGAATTCAGTTTGCATCTTCAACGCTATTAATCTTTTTGCAGACAGACATGGTGGGCGTATGTAAATGTAACCCTCCATTAGTGAGCCAAAGCTTTCACTGCTGCTGCTGTCTTAGACGTTCCTCTGAACTCTTGCCCACTTGCTCCAACAGCTTGCCCTACATCGTCTACTTTGCAGCAGCCACAAAGGGTGGTACAGGTGTTTTTTTTTTTTTTTTTAATGAAGATGATTGTAAAGCCCATCAAAAAAAAGGCTGCATGCTGTCCACACACTGAACTCATTGACGATGTAACAGCACAGATGAAACGGAGAGATGCTAACAGGCTGTAATGTAATCGACTACTGAACAACAGGAGTCACTGTCATCTGTTCAGCTGATGACAACGGTAATTTTATTGTGGTTACTTTCTTCACTGAGAGGCTAAAGCGTATTCTCATGAGCTGCCACTCAGATGCATATAAGATTACCAGAGTTCATGGTCTTTAGCAACGGTGTGCTGGCATTTAAGATTTGATTGGGTGCTTTGATTCTGTTGCAAGCCTTTATTCCGTCTCAAAAATAGAGAGAAGTAGGAGTCAAGTGAAACAAATCTCACACTCTCTTCCCTTTTCATTTTGTCTATTTTATTAATCCCAGATGGCAGACATCCAAGTTATTATTTGATCGGAATATGTCTTGTCATGTGAGTGTTTTTGGAGCATCTGTAGGTTCTTTTAAAATTATATCAATGTTTAGAAATGCATCAGTTTCACAATTGGCCTTGACTTTGCATCGAGCAGTCTTTATCTTTTTCAAAAAATCAAGCATTTTGTTTCTCAGAATAATTTATTTAGGATCACTCAAGGATAGTTGCACTTAAATTAACATGGATACACTGTAAGGTGTCTATAGAAAGTAGTGATGGAATCAAAAATTAATTTTATTAATGAAACTAAAGTTTAATAAATTAGATAAACATGACACAGAAAGAAGCAAAGCTAAAAAGCCAATAAAGCTAAAGAATAAAGACACGCTGCTGTTTCTATTCTACAGCTATTAGATGCTGAAATGAAAAGTTTCATAAGCAAGAAATTGAAAGTTCAAAATATTGTCAAAGCTGATAAGAAATTGTTTGGTTCGTTATTTTTCAAATAATCCTGAGTTGAAATGCGTGCATTCATCAGACTGGAAAAAGAGAACAAAAATGAAATAAGAATCTTAAGTCCTAGAACCCCGTTCCATTTGTTACATTTCAACTGCAGAACCACCAGGAATGCAATTAGAAAATTATTTTGCTTTTCATCAGATGTGCTTTATGGTCTCCATTTTTGCGGAGGTGGTTCTGCTAGCTTTGCATCTCTTTATGAGCCGAAGGAGCTCTCACGTCTTCTGCTCTAACAGGGAACTTGTCTGCCAGGTTTTCACTTGGACTATGTCATTTTTTAGTTCCTGGTTGCACCAAGTCTATAAATTGCTTTCTAACTATTGATAGAGTTTAGCTGGTGCCATGATCTTCTGTGCTTTTTTTGCAACTCGATTTCTTTATATGCTAAATGCCTTTTTTATGGTATCATTCTGTTTTTACCCATTGTTTAATTTACAACTTTGCATGCATGGATAGATGGATTGTTATCTGGTCAGAATATCAAAGTTGAAGTAACCGACTGTGAAAACGTTACACTTGAACACATCAGTTTTGACTTTTTTTTTTCTTTTCTTGCTACTCAACCTACATTATTTGTGGCACAGTTTTCATTTAATCATAATAATTTCACACCTTTAAATTGTGAAAAGGTTTAAGCTGCAAAGGTCATCACTTGAAGGTTTAAATTCTAACAATTTAAGCTTCTATGAGAATGATAAATGTTTATGCGGTTGCGGTAAAACACAACCACATGCTGTGTATTTGCTGTAGATGACCGCTGTAATTCAGCTACAGAGAACTGGCCATACAAACCTCCATTGTCTTATAAACACTGTAATTATTACTGCTCTGTAATGATGCTAACACAATTATGAAAATACTAGTGGAAATTGTGCATTTTAATTAATCAGGTATTGGGTGAGAGTTAAATGGTGTTCTTTTTAAAATGAAAATGGGAAAGAAAAAGTGGGTGAAAAGGGAAGAAAGGATGTTTCTTCTGCGTAATTTGTGGGGGCTAAAGCATTTAAAGTCCTAAATGAAAGCTAATTACATAAGAGGAGCAGGGGAAATGGGAGCTCTGCACCCTCAGGGCCCTGGCCATCTATCTGATTTAAGACACACAATGTGCCAGCACCAAATCGAATCTGCTGGGAGCAATTGAAGGTTCCCTGCACCACACACACAAGCACACACATACATTTCCTTGCATCAAGATAAGGTGAATAATACAGACGTTACTGCAGCAATGGCAGTCACTTTTCATTTTTCTTGTTTTTGAACCAGATATTGTTCAAAAATGATGGAATGTTCTCATTTCTGAGTAGACTTTAAAATAAAATAAAAACATGTAACCAATATTCTTAGAGTAAGTTTTTGTCAATTTATTTCAGGTCAAACTTTCAGCTAAAATTGTTTGAAATCGACCTTTTTAGGGCTAAAATACTGTAACACTGTGGTGTCTTTGGTATATTTCCAAATTAACAATTTTTTGTCCACACCCCAAATGTCTATTCCCTTAAGCCTTGAATTTGGGCAGAAAGTGATTGAAAATGCGGCCAAAGTCCAACAAAAAAACAGTAAAAGAATTCCCTGGGAACTGCTGATGAACTTCTCAAGTTTGCAAAAACATCCGTCTTCCTGGAAGCAACTGTAAAGAAATGAGGGATGACACCAGTCTTTTGCCCGAGATTTTGTGTTTTTTATTAGATACCATTTAAATAACCGGAAGACTAATGCATGAAATCAGTGTAGGTGCGAATTCTCTGAACCACAACTCCAAAATAGTTAACAGTGTTTTGCAAATCTTCAGTCCAAGAGAGTCTGCCAAAAGAGTTGGGGGAGGCAGTGAAGCTCTACATGCCTGCAAGTTCAACAACTTCTAAAACAAAGATGACATTGGACAAAATAAGTTAAACTTAATAGTTTTTTTTTTTTATGTGGCTTTAATTGATGAAAAAAACCCAGATCTGATTTAAAAAAAAAAAAAAAAAACTAAAAAACTTTTAGGTCTATACTGTGTAAACTAGAGGAGCCATAAAATGTTTCCTAACTAAAATCAGTGTGACAGAACTGATCATTTATATTTTCCACTGTACATATTTAGTTAAAGAGATATAAACTTGATTCGCTCCCTCTGGTCTAAAGCATGTGGCCCAGTTTCCTGTATTGCTCCACATTCCAGTTGAGCAGAACTTCGCTCCAGGGATCTAACATGTGACCCCATCTAGCCTAAACACAACCATTCTCAGGGTGGATCAGTAGATGTTTTGTGGAGCTGCTTCTGACTGTTAACCTTTGTTCTCAGTGCTATTTTCTACATTGCAGTTGTAGGAGAAAAGGAGACTACATGTACTTTTTGCACACTTTGCAATTGATCTGTTTCCTTGTGTCTTTTGGTTGAGCTTTGTGCAGAAATTATCTGAAAAATGCTCCATGTCATAAGTTGCACACTTTCTTTACTCGTAGAGATACTGAATTTCATGAATGTGTGGGAAAAAGTGACAGTTTTGAAAGGTGTTTAAAAGTCATAAAATGTCTTCTTCCAGACCTTGAAAAGTCTTAAATCTTCCATCATTTTTTTATGGATCTGCTTGCAAGCCGAGGAATTCATGTGTTTCCCTTTTGATTGCATTGGCCATAATATTGCCATAATGTAATATTGCTATATTAAATGTTATGTTTTTCTTTTTTGCAACGTTCTAATTGTCATATAAACATCATTTTGGGTCTTTGTTAACCTTAAGTCAGAATTGTACACTTTTACCAAAATTGGTGTTTGAAATATGCCTGAACAGTTACAGTTGAAATACGGTTTTCTATTATTCTCCTTTATGGGATTCAAAATTAATTGTAGCAACATATCCACTTTATTGCTGGACAAACGATGTTAGTGAACTTTAGTGAACTGCTGCGTTCATGTCTGCCATAACATTCTGCAACTAGTATGTCTTTCACTTTTTCTTCTTCTGTTTCCCATAAGAGCTAATTTAAAATCACCCCTTCTTAGCTTCTGGATGATTGTAATGTGTAATATGTTGCCCCATATTTGTTACATGTTTGCACCATATCGTGTTGCCATGGTGTATTTTTAGTCCTTTTGCTGTGTTGTCGTAGCAGAGAGGAAAACGATGCTGAAAAGAAAGCGACAGAGCAGAGTGAAAGCTCGCCCCCGGTTCACCGACGAGCCTCAGTGGAAATTTGCCCTAATGAGTTATCATTGTTGCCGCTTGATTAATGATTCTTCATGGGCGTGCGCCTGTTGCTGGTGTGTATTTTCGAGGACGAGTAGTGGGATGGCATAACTGTCACTTGACGCGGTAGAGGAAGTCAACGCTCTTCCTTGAATTACTAGTTTTTCCTTTCTGAGGGTGACTGAGTTCACAATGAGGCTGTGGACAGTTTGCTGCATATGTCGGAGCAGTTTGAATGAATGATGTTTTCGGTATTATTCAGATTTTTTGCAAGATAAAAACATAATTTTCTGTAGTCCTTGTAAATTGTAATTTTTGATTTGATTTATGGATTTGCCTGCCAGTTATTATTTATTTTAAGTCTATTCATCCACCCAGGCTTTCTCCCAGAAAAAAGAAATTTTTGCACTGACAGCAGGGTGTAGGAGAGGCAGACACGCTGATATTTCCGACGGGTGGGCGTCTGAGTGTCGTGCTTAGGACTAAGAAAAGAGGAAAAGACCAAGCTGTTATGCAATTGCAATATGATTTGCAATGTCAGTTTTCATATCTGCACTAAGAAAAACCCAAATCAACAAACAAACTTGAATGCATGTGCATGCAAGTCTCCCCATTAGTGTCACATACACTCTTATCTCCCTGTAGGTGAGTTGGATAATCTCATGACTCGCCTGACCTCCTCCAAACTCCCTGCTGGCACTGACAGTGGATTGGCCAAGAGGCCTGGGTGGGGGTGGGGATGGGAGGCGTCTGCTCCAGCAGCAGTAATGCCCGTGTTATATAATCGTAGCAGATGAGGCGGGATATGAGGGGGGAGAGGAAGGAAAGGGGGGAGGACATTTAAACAGAAGAGGAATGAGATTTGTCGTGAAATGGATCTGGTTCAGATAGAGAAAGTGAGGATTATAAAAGACAGGAAGGAGATTCTACAATAGCAACTAAAACTTGCACCATATTTAAACTAATTGCATAGCTAATCAAATTTTTGTCAAGGGTGTCTTTTAAAAGAGTTGTATATAAATAAAGCTTTACAAAGTTTTAAAAACAAGGAAGCATTTAAACAACACAGAAAATGCAAACCTGGTCTGTTGCTTTGTTTTAAACTGCATGCTACTTTACTTTGCACTAAATTATGTTTTTATAAAGGAATTCAATACAGAATGTATTCAGTTTAGATATAGTTTGGGACATAATCTCTTTTCGTTATAAACCAAACTTTTAAACAAGTTTCTTACCACCTCTAGCCCTGATTTAATACATGCAAATAAAAGTTATTTAAACTAAAATTTTTACAATAAAACTTGGCACAAAATGGATGTCACAATAGTTTCCATTCAATGATTGGGACAAATAATGTATTCTGGTCTATGCACACCATAAGTGGTCAACATGCAGCTTCTGTAAATTGCAATGTGGGGCACAACCGTATGCAAGCCTGGATTTTAGCATGGGCTTACCGGGGCTGCAGCCCGGGGCCCCGAAAGATGCTTTGTATTTTTGTGAATGAATAAGGTCAGATTGTCTTAATTTTATCACTGGCTTAGAGGATTTTGGCAGTGCTATTGAAAAATGTCCGATTTGTTCTGGCAAACGTCCGTCGTGAATGCTTGGTTATTATTGATTCAAGCTGGACGCTTCTCACACATTGGGTGGCGCATCAGGGAGGAATTTCTCACGATGGCGGACAACAGTAAAAAACTGGGTAAAAACTGATGAGCTTACTGGGCTGAGCAAGAAGCAGGGAATATGGATGTTAACTTTAAAGCATCGGAACATCTTTACAAATATCAGAAACGATTCTTCTCCAGATCGCGTTTTGAAAGCCAGCTCCAAGTGGTGAGTACATCCAAACACAGGCTGAGTTATCCTCCATCCTCCGCGGCTGTGTTTTGTATTTTAAACGATGCTAAAAGTCAGTGAAGCTTAGAAACGGGTTTCCGTGAGTGGAAAAAAGCAACAGAACGGTTCAAAGAGAAAGAAAGCAGCTAAAGTCACAGAAAAGTAATGCGACTGCTCTGCTCGCTCGCGCTCAATGCGAAGTTAAAAAAGCGGAACTAGCTTTAGCTTCCAGCTAGCAGCGGCGGGAGGAACTGTCCTAATCAAAGGGCCGACTGTACAAATCAGCTCTGGCGTCCTGCCCCGCCCTGACACGCAGCTACAATCCAGACATCACCGAATAAAGGTTTTAACCAGGTTTGGCTCTCAGAGGGGAAATAACCTGAGGGTCTGGACTTGGTAAGGAAATAAACCTGATAATTACAGAGAAAGATAAAAATTGAAAGAGGAAGGGAGACAAATAAAGATAGAAATGAAGAAGGATAAATAAATACTGTACATAGAGGATGGATAGAGAACATTGTCTAATTATTCTTCCTTAGGAAAGCTCTGTTGAATAAACATATTCAAGTATTTCTTTAATAACTACGAAGTATATTTTGTTCGTAGTAATGTAGTTTGTAGTTACATTCATTAAAGTTGAACCGGTAGCAATTTTCTGGCCGATCACCGATCTTTAAAAATCTGACTTGCTGAAATTCTTTTTTGCTATATTTTGTGTGGGCAAAATATAGCAAAAAAGTTGGCAATCATGGAGCGACTGTTGTAAACCTTGCATGGAGAGATGACCTGGTGGTTGGGACCGTCCATCAGCCCTCTCTCGTGGTGGACGGTGTCTGATTTTTGTGACCTTGTAGGTAGATGAGGTTTGTGGATAGGATCGGCTCCACAAGTAAGTCACAACCAAGCACCGACCACCCAAAGGTAAGGAAATCAGAGTGAATGTCGATGCATGTTTTGCACCAATCTCTGCTAGTATCACTGCTGCAGACCAAGAAGCCTTGTGTTCATTTTATGCCATCCTGAAGTATTAATTACCCTGTGTTGAAAGTTAAGACTCTTGCAACTGTATAACAATGATTAAGTAGGGCCTGCACCTTGGCTCAAGCCCAGTGGCCCACACCCTCCTAGGTCCGGCCCTGATCGTATGCTTTCATTCAGTTAAATAATGAGCACTATCTTGATCTAAAACATGATCATAACAGAATGAACTAATCTGAATGATTTAAGTTTTTTTAAACCATTGTGGCATCAAAGTGTGGATCTCACTGAACAAGTTCCTGGCTAAAATAGAGTCGATGCTTTCATGCCGTTGTTTGTGTTTTTAGTCCTGATAGCTTCAGCATTAGCATGATATGACTGTAGCTGCTCTGTCACCAGCTCGCTGATGGACCAGAGGATATCCATCTGCAGATATAACATGACTAATACTACTGTTAAACTGCAGATCTGCACGTAAATCATCTAAAAAATGTAGAATACAACAGAGGGTGGAAACGTTTACTGGCAGAGGCATTTCGGGTAGCAAAATGACGTGTCAAAGATCTGGCTGTCTTGGTGTGGGAAAATAAATGTGTGTGTGTTTATATGTGTGTATCTTAAACAAGTTAGCAGCCCTCGTTTAGTACCAGTGGCACCACTGGGAAAACCCCTACTAAACACGAATAACAAGAACCACGTTTTGCAAAGATGTGCAGATGTGAGCAAACAAGAGAAGACTTTTAATAAACACCAAATAATTTCAGGAAAAAACATTATTTGTATAAAATCAATTAATGCGTCTTACAATAATTGAGATGGAAATATTGGTTCTAAATCCATAAAACAAAGATTTTGGTTTTATCTGTTTATTCAAATTTGGTTTATTCTTTTTGGCTGTAAACATGAGCAGATATTCAAAACAGAATATATTCTGATGTAAAAATATACATACACAAATACTGATATAAGTGACTTTTACCATTTTATCTATCATATTATTTATTTGAGACTTTTTCTTTTTTACTTTATACTATTCACACATTTATTACATGTACTTAAACCAGCATGTAAACAGCAGTTGTTGAAAATAACACAAAAAAAGAATAGATACATTTTTCATGCGATCGTCAGTCTTCAAAGCTGTGAAAGTTTTGTTTGAACCATCGCATTTCGCCTGCAGAATAGCTGTTATTTTTCTTCTGTGATGACTCCATGCTTTTTGTTTGAAACTAAAATCAGAATCTTTGATCTTGTAAGAAAAAAAAAAAAAAAAACTTGGCTTGCATTGGTTCCCACTGTAATAACTGCTACAGTAAATGATTCCTCAGTGACATAACAGGTCAGCCCAGTTCAGTGTCTCTTAATAGTTTCTGCAGAAACCTTGTTTGTCACATCGTGTCATTGAGGGCACTCTGACTTTTCAAACATATAATTATGTAATTATATAATCATATAAATTCTGTTTTGAAAATTTTTTTTTATTCAAATTGGATTTTAACCCTGTTGTGGATTGAAGTTATTAAGTAATAAATGATACTCTTAAGGCATTGTTTGACGTAAAAGGAGCCATAGCTGCAACATTTATGGACAACATGCTCTCTCTCTTAATCTGATTTGAATGGCTTTGGGACCAACGAAAGTAGTTTTTACCAGGGGTAATGTGATATACTTGCATTCAAATAGTATCTCTTTTAACTGGCAGCAAAAGGTATTTCTGTCAGAGGGTTAGATTCTTAAAGACTAGCGTTGTTTGTGACTTGCAAATGTTTGCTTCCCCTTTAAATGATGTAAAAGCCAATTTGTAGGAATAAATGGTCTTATAGTTATTTCAGTGACAGTGGTTTGTTAAGATAAAAAGATCGGCAAAGCTTACACAGACAATATTTCATTGTTATAGTAACAATTTCATTTTTCAGCACACATAGTGAGCTCATGTTCACACTGACAGAACAGTCAAATAGAGAAAAGAAATAAATGGTAACACAGTGTTGAGTCAGATTTTTGAGTTTTCGGGTCTTGAAGGAAGAAAAGGTAATTGCGCTGGAAAAAAACAATAAAACAAAAAACAATAAAACACAGCTGTCTTCTTCTGTTCCTGCAAAAATCTATCACTGTGTGAGTAAGTGTACTTACTAGATTTTTCCATATATATATATATTTTTTTTTTTTTATTAGAAAATCACTTTGCAATTTTCTTGTTTATCAGTAAACATTGGCCAGGTGTCTGAGTATCACAGTTCGGGCTGTGCGGCAGTTTTGCTGAGCTTTGGTGCACTTTGGTTCCATTTCTAATGAGGTTTGAATCGGCTTGAAATGGTTCAGAGCTGCAGTTGACGCCTCAGTGATGAATGGAGCGTATGAGCAAGGCATTTTATAAATGTTTCATTCAACACCGCCCTGTGGTTTTTTTATGACCAGCTTTTTAGTCACTAGAATGAAGCAAATAGGATTATGTAACTTGTCTATTTAGTCATCAAATGCATTTTAAATTTATAAAGCCAAAACTGGGGCATCATATTGAAACCAAACATAGCAAATTCAAAGTAATTTCCGCCACTTAGTATGCTTGAATTGTTGGTGGTTTTATTTGATCTATTTAATTCATTCTTTTGTTTTGCAGTTTCGAAGTACTCCAGAGGGAGCCCTCATGGGTCAACAGCCACTCAATAATTAGTCTTCATAGCATCTTCAGTTTAATCCGACTAAAGTTGTCAATAATGAAACATGAGTACATCACAGTGTACTGTTACTGCGCCTCATGACAGAGGTTAAGAGGATGTTTTCTTCTATAAACACCATACTTCTCTACTGATGATCCAGTGTTACAACCAGCATGTTTTAGAAGGCAGCAGCTAAGATTCATGGTGTGCATAGATGTTTTCTAAGCATTTACTGTGTACCGTTAAAATGAGGCCACGCCTCACCGCAGAGGGTAGTTGCATGAGTAAAAACATTTGTCATCTGCATCAGATGCACTGATTAACTAAAGCAAGTAAACTTCAATGAAATCAAAAGACTAAAATCAGTTATCTTGTTGCAATGCTGCATCTGGGGAACATTACACACATGGAGCATGTTTGCAGACCGAGTTTTCCATCTCCTCAGATTCCAGTTCAATGAAGCATCCATTAAGCCAGTCCAGTTCATGAAGGTCCACAGATCTAAAGGCTCCATAGAGCTACAGTGTCAAAAATATCTGCCTTCCTTGTTTCAGATTTTTTTTATTTTATGCTATAGACATACAGAAAGTAGTGCAATATTTTCTTAAACCTCCTTGGGTTATTTTCCTTCTAGCTCTACGTATGTAGAGATTGACATGTTTTGCCTGGTTTTCTTTACAGAACAGCTCTAGCTCATTGAGCATGACTGAACAGCAAATTTCAAGTTTTGTACAAGATTAACCTGTGCTGAAGCTGAATTTGTCTCCTACTGGGTTTCACATTTCTTTGAATCTGAGTATGCTATTAATAACTTCCCAATATTTTTTCTTCTGTTGTAAATGTGCCCTTACTGTACAGTCTCATTTATGTCTGTGTGAGTCTGTATGTTTCCACGTTTCTGTCACTTTGCTGCTCAACCTAAAATCATCTGTTCAGTGATGTTCTCTAACAAACCTCCAAGGGCCATCATAGAGCCACTGTATTTAATACTGGGATTAGATTACACACAGGTGGACTGTGTTTACTTTCTGAAGCCAATTAGTTATTCTAGATCATAGAGCGATTTGAGTAAAGGAAGCAATGCAAAACACCATGTGCAAAAACATACCTGGCTTTTTCAGGGATTAGCAGCATTTTTTTGGTCCCATAAATAAAACTGGGCCGATGTTTAAAAAAAAAACTGATATTTTTTTCTATCTTGTTGCCTTTTGTGTAATTTTTCTGGAGGGTAGAGGTTGGCTGTGTGTTTTTTGTGTGGGCATGTGACACTGTGGTTTGTTTACTTTAAGCAGAGAAGCAATGTCAGCAATGTGGTTGTTTTTTTTTATTGTGTCAGAAGAATAGGGAAGTATATAAATGCAAATATTGGTTATCCTCCATAATAGTAACAATGATATTAGATATGGGTCCAAATCTCTAGATCAGTGCATCCCTTGTAAAACTATGTAAAAAACATGTATCATTTTTCTTTACACCCTATTTTAATATGGTCTGTCACACAACATCTCAGTAATGTGTAAAAAGTTTGTGGTGGAACACCGTGTAAAAAAAAAAAAGTTCAAGAGGTATGAAAACTTACAAATTTTTTTATTAAATAGGCATAAACTTGATTCAAATCGATATTGGATGAGTTGTGATGTTGTGACCATCAGATGGCAGATTGTAGTCAGCGAAAATACGTGTTAAATTTGACCCAGATTCTTAATGAGACTGTTAGCTACACTACAGACAGAACAAGCAGTTACAGGTTGTGGTTTTAAAAGTTTCAATATAGGCCACATTTAGTCATTTATGTTCCTATTCATACAGCTGTTTACATGGTGAGATTGAACCTATATGCTATGTTCTGGGTCATTATGAACGTGAATCATTTTCTCTTCAGACCACTAAAATAAACAAACAACTCATCTATATTCCATATTTTTCTGGTTAAGGTACTGCTGTCTTTCTGAAGTTAGATCATGTCATCTATAAACTAGAATTGTTTACTCCCGATGTTATTAACGAGACGGTGCCACTTCCTCTTAGAGACTCTGTCAAGAAGCTCCCTGCTCTCCCTTCCCCGCTTTGTTTCTGCCCTTTGTAAAACTGTGTGGTTGACTGTCTTTCTGGAGATTGTCAAAATCTTAGCATTTGCATTTGTATTGCTTTGGAAGTTTGTGTCATTATATCTGGTCTTCATGTGCCAGGAAAAATCTTTCCCACTGATACAACATGGACAAACATTTTTAACTGGATGCCTTCCAAGATCCACCATTTCTACTGTGTTTTGTTACAATCTAGTTTACACAAGCAAGTATCATCTTTCCAATGAGAAGCAACAAAATACGTTGTGGTGGTTTGAAAAAGGATCGGAGTTAAATGTTTGAAAAAAGTATTCCTTGAGCTTTGTTGTCAAGTTCAACCAAAAGCTTAAATGTATTTTATTCAGACTTTATGTAAAAACAGAAATTAGTTTATAATTGAGTAGTTAAGAAGAAAAATTAGACATGTTTTTCAGAAACTTTTATTTTCACAATTAAAATCTGAACACCGTAGCACCTGCCAATCTGTTTCACTACGGGGCTGGTGTGTCATGGTATTCTTTCCATTTCCTGATGGTGAGTTAAACTGGGCTCCATGAGATGTCTGAAGCTTGAAATAACCCAACCTGACCTTACCTTTAACTTAACTCTGCTTAAACTTCTCCACATCTTCATCCTTGCATCCCTGATGTTTTCCTTAGTCTTATTTTTTCTGATGTTCTCTATAAATAAATTTCTTTCACACTAAATCTGCGATTATGTTGCAGTGAAATTACATACAGATAAAATCTGTTTGCAGGACATTTAGGGGTATCAGAGTAGAAGGGACTGAATACAAAGTGCATGCCACTCTTTTCTGATTTTTATTTGTAAAACACCTTGAACATGATGGCATTGTTTTCTGCTTCACATGACTTGTGAAGTAGAAACTACTTTGCACCGGTACTCTATCATAGAATCCTAGTGAAAAACACTGGAGTATTTGCTTACAATGTGACGAAACACTCGAAAGTTCAACGGGTATCAATCCTTTCACTTGTTCCTATATTTGTACATATAGAGCTACTGTTTTTGTCGGAAGCAAGCTTAGCAAAGTGGTTGCTTCATAATTTTAATGTGCATTCTCTCCTGTGTGCTACAACACAATAGAGGAGAGTTTGTTTAATTCGGTCAAATTCCTGTCATAATCCTGCTGCGCATGCTGCTGCTACAATAGCTAAAATTCACTGTTTGCGGTGACTTAGGTTTAATGATGCGTGGTAGCAGTTATGGTAGCTTCAGTTATTACCAAAGAGAGAATGATGACCGCAAGTGTGTACACAGCAGGATTTAACAAGGGTTTAATAGGCATTATAATAAAATTGCAGGCATGGCCTGAGATTTGGAGCTTAGCTTGTGCACAAAAACACTGTTGCTGGAGATAAGCTGCATACTGTTTGGCTTATTTGCTTTCATATTAATGAAAACAGAAGCAGCAGCTCATCAAAATAAGAACTCTATTAATTATGTCACATAATGAGTAATTTCTTTGTCCCAACCAAATAAAAAGGAAATAAAAAAACATAATTGTGCTTCTAATTTTTTTTCATTTAGTTCACACTTTGTGACCAATATATGCTTATGTTCCTAACATAATTTTTTTATCTTTGTCTTTTGAGAAAATAACTGAAATCATGCCTTTCTTTCTGTTTTTTCTTTGTAAGAAAGAGCTATCAGAAGGACTTCCACGTCTCCTCGCAACGACACAACATGCCACTTTTTATACCTGTAAATCAGGCTTCTGCAGGCTATAATTTTTCCTGAAAACAAGCATATTTTTATGCATAGCACACATTCTGAGCGTGTTTTTTTTAACCCCACCCTCTTCTCTGTTTTTATTCCAGCTCATCAGCCAGAACAGGAGAGAACAGCGGCACTGCCGTGACAGGCCAGTCCAAGCCCGGTGGGCAAGCCCATAAGATCTGTCTGGTGTGCTCGGACGAGGCATCAGGATGCCATTACGGGGTGGTGACCTGTGGCAGCTGCAAAGTGTTCTTCAAGAGGGCCGTTGAAGGTTAGTCCTAGATACCTACCACACACTGATCACACTTCACTGAGTTCTCTCAGACATGACTCATTTTTTTTGGAAACAGTTACGATTTTCCTCAATAAAAGCACAAGCAGTCTTTTTCTGGAAATATGTGACTTTAACACCAAGCTATAGTAATGTATTTTTTTTTTTTGCATGTCCATTTGTTAAACATACAGCACATGTTTTGAAGGATTCAACTGTTAATAGTTTTATTACATCTACACTTTTTTTTGTTTCTGCAAATGTCAGTGTTAACTTGGGTAAACTGGCAGGTAGATTGTTTTACTCCTGCTTATGCAATTTTGTTATTTGAAATTCTAGTTCCGGCCTCCTTTTTCTTTCCTAATGTCGTTGCAGAGATACGCAAGTCATTTTAAAAAAATCATCAGAAATCTACTAATTAAAAGACAATTAAATAATCTAACCTTTATAATCAAATTTGATTAATGGGATTGTCAAGGGGTGGAACGGTTCGCAAATCTATATTCAGTTAATATCGACATGATCATGATTTCAGTTCACCTTTTTGTATTTTGTTAATACTACATAATTGTCGAACATCACAGATGGATGATCTATGTAGATTTTAAAAAATCTTATTCTCAAGGACATGTCCTGTAGTTTTGATTTGAAGACTGGCTGTGATTTTTGAACACTAAATAATGAGATATTGTTAATTACAGAATGCTTTCTGATTTGGTAAAAAGATTTAGAGAATGTTAAATTCATGCTATGTTGCCCATTTTTAACACTAGTTGAGGACATTCATCACAAAGATTCAACCCACTTCCTGTTATTCCTCATTAGGGTTTTTTTTTTTTTTTTTTTTTTTTTTATAAAATTTGGATTCTAAATTGTGCCAAAGCAGAATATCTCACAGTAAATTGAGCATAAGCCAGATGAATGCCATATGAATCTGCTAACATGAGCGTCATATCCTGGTATGAGCAAACTGTGCTTCTGTAATAGCTAAATATATTTCTCAGCTTTGGCACAAGGTTGCAATTTTACTCCACTTAAAGTGTTTGACAAATTGTTTCATTCACAAAGACAGAGAAGTTGAAGAATAACTTTTTATTGCTATGATGCAGCAGCAATAGGACAACTCAGTAGAAATGGTCCCAGCAGCAGGGCAGCACGATGATTAGATGAGCAGATACTGCGGCAGAAATGGGACACCAGAGATGGATTATCATTTAGTCTGACGGTGTAGATCCACTTCATTCTATTTGAAATAGAGTTGCTGCTATTGTTTCCACTCAACGTGAGCCTGCAAACACGTTGTCTTTTTATATTTTTAGTTAAAATGCTGATCTGTTCGGTACAGATTTCACTCAAACTGAAAATGAACCGTTCCATCCCCCGTATTATCCTACAATAGACTAAATGGATTCTTATTCTCCTGTTCACAAGAACCTCTAATATCATCTTGTCGAGTTTTTATTTTTCTAGATGTTTTCTTTGTTTTGCAGTCATAAAAATTGAGAACAAAAGGAATGCAGCTGACAGACGATAAACATCTATTGGGTCTATTGCTTTTTTCTGGATTACTCCGTGTTCTTTCCTGTGCTTTTACTGTTTCTGTCTTTTTACAAGCTGTCCCTGTAGATGTGGTGTTACTTTCTGGATGTTTTGTTCCTCACAATTGATCATTGCTTGCACTCATCAACAATTGGCTTGCAAAGCCTTGGTGAATAATAAATAAGCTGGTCCCTTAATTCTTATTGATCCAATGCTGACGCAGTGCCTACTGCAAAGAGATGACCCTCACTAATCCTTTTCTCCCTGGTTCAGAGACCAGTGGCCTTGTCCTGCTTTCACTCTGTTTCAGTTGCTTCCTCTGTCTGCTTCCACTGTAACTGCAAATACCACTGCTGGTGAACAAACTCGCTTTCACAAATCATTGCTCCTTATTTTACATGTTCGTCTGGCTTCTGCAGGACCGGAGTATACATGTTGTTAATGCAAAAGATACTGAAAACTGGCACATGGGACATTACTGTCACAAAATTGCAAAACTTTGTTTGTTTCAGATTTGTGGTTTAGATTTTTTTGTCATTAACAGTACTCAAGAACTCGAAGACTAAAATATGTTTTCATGATGCTTAACAAGTAAAAATAAATGCTGGCACATTATTTCAGGTCATGTTTAAAAACACAAAGCAAAAACTGACCGAGTTCAGTCTCAAGGAAGTCAGAGACTCGGTTTGCCAGAGTACAACCCATTCTTTGAATGAATGCAGACTCAGAAGAGAATGTGCAATATCTGAAAGTGTACCTGTGTAGATCAGCCCTTATTATAAAATAAAATATAAAGTAACTACAGGAACAGCTGAGTGAAAATGCACTTAAAGTAAGCTGGTTCTTAAAATGGCAACTCCCTATTCATCCAGTAATTCTTCTAGAAGAATGAGGTAAAACGACTGCTACTTAATTACTGCAAAATTCCTCAGATGATTGCAAAAGATGCCTCACAAAACACTCAGGGATGGGTCTGAATACCTAAAAAGCAATGGAAGGGTGGATCTGAAACACAGTCACTGAAAACTCTTAGTTGAGTTTTATCTGTCAGAATAAATCATCCTGTCAAATCAATAGGGCACCTGACCAAATGTGTTGGAAAAGTAAGATAAAATCATATAGGCTTTTAACAGTTTTCACCCTAGCAAGAGTAAAAAAAAAAAGAAGAAAATGCAGAAAGATTCATTTAGCATTTTCAATATTGTCACTAATTTTAAAAAGCACAGCTGTTCCTGTGGAATTATTTTCCTAAATCCATATACCTGTCCATATATATAACCATTCCTAAATAATTTTTGTCATTCGGGTATAAACTACATTCTCCCAAATGTGTAGCGAACAGCAAACAGAAATGGACAGATAATAATTATTTTTCATCTCAAGATTTAAAAGTTCTTGTTAAACGTGATTTAGAAGCAGTTTGATCATTAAAGTCCCACATTTTGCACGTTAACATGATTTGATATTTGAATATTCTTCTTTGTGTCTTCAAACATGAGCATTGAATATGAGCTTATTTTTACGGTACTAGAACTTGCATGATTGTTTTTTTTTTGTTTGTTTTTGCTTTGCCTGCTTTTATGATGTCGTGCTGGTGTAACCACCGATGGGACAGAACTGAACTGTCGCTTTATTCTGAAAATAACTGCCAAGAGTAGCACTGAGAAAGTTATGTGTGTCATTTTTGTTTTTCTCCCCCTTGTCTGTTCTCTGCTCATCATCTCTATGGTGAAGGATGGAGAGCACGGCAAAACACAGATGGTAAATAAATGCACTTTTAAACTGCATTAATAATAGTAATCATTGTAATTGTGATTATGATGAAAACTGTGCCACTTCTGATTTGCTCATTTCCCTGCATTTCTTCAGCACTAAAATGTTAGCAGTCTGCCTACATGCACACAAGCCTCTGCTGCCCACTGTCTCTGAATGCATGCAGATTTCTGACTTCAATGATTCAAATGAGCGTTGGTTCTTTTGAATGATTATTGTGTTTTTCGGTTTCATCTTGCCCTACTTCACCTCTTCTTCTTGATTAGCCTGGGATCTCAGAGTTGATGTTACAACCATCCTCCATTTCACCTAAACCTCTTCTGTTGGCCCACTTTATCTCTGGAGTTCTGTCTCTATGCTGCTCAGGTGTTTAAAAAGGCTCATGTTACAGAATGTAATGGTAGGACTTTTGAGATATTGTTCAAAAGGTTTCTGGGTCATTTTATCCCTACTTGGATTTGTTTACTTAGTTTTTAGTTATTTAATTGCTTAGTCTTACCCAAGAATTAAAAATATGATTTAACTGATGTTCTTGAGGTTACAGAAAACTAAGTTCTATTTCCCTAATTTAAAAAAAATAAATAAATAAATTGTGGATTATATTTATATTATTGCACCCATTCATATTTTCAAATTTGGCATCTCTGGACAATGAGGGCATTTCTGGACTCTGGTCAGCAGATCGGAGTCGGATAAAACACTCAGCTGGCACATTTGACACCACAGACGGTTGTTTACGTTGGTGAATGAGATGGCATTCTGTCACGCCAGTGAAATCTGCAGATGACAGTCTCGGTAACGTCATTTTGTGTTCACAACGCTGATGGCCAGTCTGAATTATTTTCAGAATTTTTCAGGCTGCAATTTGTTATAATATAATTTGTTTAACATGGTTACTATTATTTTTCCTTTGAAGTATCCCCCTACAATTAATTAACTAATTAATTCACATACATTCTTCTTTTGTTACAGTAGCATAATCACTCTACTGCAGTCCTCTCCAAGAGAGCTCTGGAGTTTATTGGAAACTGTTCGCAATGTAAGACAAACTTGGGTCCTTGTCCAGCCTTGTTTTGCGGAGTTTCTGGTTTTTGGTCAAAACATGTTAGTCTGTTAATAAAATTGGTTTCTTAACTCTTCCGAGTATTACCAGCATTATCAGATCTTTGTTTCTGTCCGTGCACCTGGGAAGTACGTGAGCCTGTGATAGAAATTGTTGGATCTCTGCTGCATATAGGTCATCTTATATTTACTAAGTAGCAGCAATTAAGGCTTTAATTGCTCCTCAGATTCCTTTAACTTTAATAAGTAAATACTAAATGATCGATTAGGTTAAATTAAGGGTGTCAAAGATTGTAGTACCAGTGAATTTATAAAAAAAAAAAAAAACTGCAAAAGATTAACGTGGGCTTTTAAAAAAAAAAAAAAACACTGAATAAATATATTTGGAGTAACTTTTAGTTTTAAAGTGGAAAATAAGGAAGAAACTATGCTTGGAAAAAATAAATGATTTTGCAATCATTTAACAGAAGTCCTATTGATTTTGGAAAATGGGATTGGGCTGCTGTGATATTTGCATCTTAAGTAAAAAAGAAAAATCACAGCATTACTATTATCGCAGCAATGTAACTAATTTTGCTTATCACAAGCAAAAGTTTCTTTATATAACACTGAAAAGCTACAGTTATTTACTTACTGTTGCAAAAATAAACTTTTTACTATTACATTTAGAATAATATTATATGCATGAAAAGCATGTGTGGAAATTTTTGAGGTTTTGAAACCATGATTTTCTTTGGTACCTCTTAAAACCAGAAACCAACTCATGACTTCTGTGTATGAACAAGTCAAGGCAAGAAGCATTTTTCCTAAAGCCATTTCCTGTCTTGTAAAGACAAACAGGCTTTTCTTTCTTAAATAGCACACTCTCTTGTCTTAACTATTTTGAAAAGTGTGAGAAATGGATCTCACTTTCTTTTCAGACTCATACCCCAAGCAAGCATGGATAAATTAGATTACTAGATAAAAGTTATCAACAAAGTAAAAAAATCTGCATTGCTATATACAAATGTATAAAGTTTTGTTCTATCTGGTGTCCAGACTGCCGCCATCACTGCAGGAGGAAGCATCGTTAAGCTGAGCTAATCATTTGCTTGCTGTCCCAGATTCAGTGTTTACTGATGATCAGGAGATCCTGGCTGCAGCGCTACTAGAGTTGATGTTCAGACAGAATGTCTTAACATGTCATTTAAAGGAAATTACTCTAGCTGTGACTCATCTTGGTAAAGCTAAGTACTGTTGAACTTTGCACGTTGTGTGCACAACCTATCACAAATGATCAGTGATTGCAAATTTAGATGCCTAAAGGGTCTGCATGTCCTTGATTCCTTCCAAATAGTGTGCATCTGTTATGCCTATAGCCATTAAACACAAATAGTAATGGGATTGGTCCTACAATGAGTTTTCAAAGTGAGTTTTAACAGTTTGACTCCACCTGGATTGTGACAGAGTTAAGCAATCATGGAGTTCCTTAAAGAAATTTGTTTCAAAGAAATAATGGAAATATAATCTAAAAACAAGAAGCTAACACCTAAAATATATTATTTAAAATCAATGATTCCCCTTGTTTTCCTCCACTTTTTCATATTGCAAACATTTTAACTCTCTGTACGGCCACAATTCTCTTAAAGATTAAGCTCCGGTTTTTAGAGATTCAAGTCTTTAGATATTTAAAAGGAAAATAATCTTAAGGTTAACCGCACATATTGTGTTGTTAAACCAGTTTAAACTTGTGCTCACCAGTTCAATAACCATGTTGCGGCCAGATGTTGTTACATCCTGTTTTTGTGTTTTCTGTGTTGGCAGGTGAAGAAAATGCATTTCCTTCATGTCACAAATAAATTACACATGTTCACTTGCTATAAAATCTAATCGTCAAACTACAAATGTTGTTAAAAGCTCATCAATATGTTGTGAAGGCTGAAAACCAAAGTCAAATTCCTTCTTTGTGCAGACAGACTTGGCCAGTAAAGTTGATTCTGGTTAAGTTTTACCAGCAACACCTTAGTCTTTTTTTTCCACCTCTAGATTCCAACTTCACATTATCTGATGGACCACCATGAACATTAAAGAATGCAATTTGGTTCAAGAGATTGCATCCAGCCCTGGATATTTCAAGATCTGCAGTGAGACTGTTATTAATAGACCAGTCATTGTGGTCCCAAAGGGCTTTTTGTTCAGGCAATGCATGACTTTGAATGCAGCCTTGTTTCTGTGCAGATGACGTCTCCTGCAGTCATGCTCAAACTTCTCAATATGAAGCAACACTACTCCTGCATTAGCTATATTATCCTTAATGGTAAATTTGAATATATGAGGAGGGGGTATTCAGTTGCTTCTCATTGCATTGCAGAAGCTTTTCATATCTACCATACACTGAAAAAGGACAACTGCATAAGCCTCATTATTACACATTTACCCTTTAGCATAAATTCTTATTAAAAACATTAAAGTAATATTTTCTAGTCATGCCACATGATCAACACATCTTGCACACTGGCCTTAGAGTTGAACAAAAAGACATATTCCAAATAAGACTACATAGATTTATTTTGCTATGTCTCCATCAGACATTTTTTCTTTTATTCTTGATAGTGTAAGAACGAATAAAAGAACAAAGTCTTATATGGCACAGCCCAAACTTACTGGCTCACCTGGTAAAGGTGAGCCAACAAAACTAAATAAATGATGTACTGCAGTGCAATCTCACCATGAAAAACTTATGAAAAAGGAAATGCTTTGAGTGCATTTATCCTGTGAACCACAAAAAAAATCCACATCATGAAATAATTTTCTTAATAAATAAGATGATCTATGTGAGGCTTATGAGACCTTATAGACTAAATGTAGCTTAAAACTTAAAGCAATCACAGTGTGTGGGAACTTTTAATGAGTAAGCAATGATTGTTTCTGCCAGTATAGCATATGGCATAACGCAGAAATCAAATGCTCTTATCCGCTTTTCAAAGACATTGGAGGTAAGGCAGACGTGTGTTGAAGCAACTTGTTGAAAGTTGCCCCCAGCGACTGTTAGAGCAGTTAAAAGTTTTAAATCAACTGACAAACAAGGTTGCATGAGGACCAACGTTTATGACTACACTAAGACAGGAAAAGAAAGAAACCTCCACAGCTCACTTTTGTAATCGGTGCAAATCATTGCCAGGGATTTTAACTGGAACAGGAGAGTCTAAGATCATAAGATTAGCATTTAAAAAATGAGGAAAAGGAGGAACGAACCTGATGCCCTCTGCTAAGTATGATAGAGGATCAGTGATGACGTGGCCCTGATTCCCTTCGAAAGCAAAGATGCGTGACATCATGATAAGTTTAAATACAAGAGATTTTAAATATAATCATTGCTGTGAACTTTTGTTTTTGTTCTGAGGTTTATTTCTTTATATTTTTTCATGATGTCACACAAGTAAATAAAAAGCATCCATGTGTGTGGTTCCATTTAACTCAAAAGATTTGAGTTCCAGGTTTACAAACAATGACATTGTTATCTCAGCTTTCCCAAATTGGATTAAGGGATTATGATGTTGTTTTTCAACTGAAAAAATTAAACAGTTCACTGTCTTTATTCTTCCATTTTTACAAATATATATATATGTGTGTATATATATATATATATATATATATATACACACAATTGTGATAATTCTAACTGACCTAAAAGTGAGTGAAAAGGTTATTTTTATAAAATGGTTTCAACTGTATGCGTTGCAATGTCTCAGCAGCTTGTCTGCAGCTCATTGTTGGGTTGGTGACTCATAAAGTCCATCAATCATATTTTATTTGGGTGAATGTGGCAGTTGGAATGCCGTTGGATAAGTCTCATAACGAAACTTTAGCAGATGAGCGTAGCATGGCTCTGTGGTGCCAGTCGTCCTTAATTTTGGTGCCCATGTTGATCGTAGTAGAGAGGAGATTTCAGCTACTTCCACCTCGCCTTCCTCCGGGCTGAACTCCATGCGCTGTATACAGTGAAAAACAGATACTTTTGTCCTGTGGCTGAGCTGATGCAGCGATGCATCATGGAACATACCTCAATGTTCGCCCAAGGAAATACACAGCAAAGGTTTTATGAGCTAGCTGTGTTTGCAAAGCATCAAATGAAAGAAGGATATTAAGAGGTGATAATAACGTGGTGTAGAAATATTCCCCAGGTGGGCTTTACTTTATTGCACAAGCAAAAAGGATATCTACTGAATTTCTTCCCTCTGGTCACACATCTATTACTGCCTCCCTTTTCTTATTAACTTACTTCTAATCAAACACTCTGTTATGTTTTCTTTTTTCTCCCACATCTGTAGTGGTTATGGCACAACGCTTGTGTAGAATAAACAGTTGTTAAGAGGTAAATCATCCATGATCTGCCAAATCAAACAGATCAAAATGCGTTTTTATTCTTGAACACAACCATTGTGCCTGGTGGTAGAAACACAGACTTGAGAGGGTGACGCTGTCAACACTACTGGGATACCACAAGTTTGTGAGGGTTTGCTGTAAAATCAACAGGTGGCGAATGTGGTTCTGCAGGCTGCTCAGGCTAATCCTCCTCAAACCGTCTTAGCCGGCTAATTTGTCTCTCCCTTGTCCCCTCTCCTCTTCCTCCTCCTCCGTTTGTCTGTACAGGGCAGCACAACTACCTGTGCGCGGGAAGAAATGACTGCATCATTGATAAGATCCGCAGGAAGAACTGTCCAGCATGCCGCTTCAGGAAATGTCTCCAGGCCGGAATGAACCTGGAAGGTAAATACTGTGACAAGTGAATGAATAAGGTCTGGTCTTACACTGTAACTCAGCTTTTTCAGGGAGAGGGATTTCTGGGTAAAAAGGAAGCAAATAAGCTTGTTAGGACTGAATGCATTGGCTCACTTAAATGTTGGCATGGCCATGCAAATTCTGAGTAAAATGGAAAGCCAAGGGATTAGAGGAGAGACGGTCTCCCTCCACCTACACCTTCCACACCCACTTTGTTACGCCGGGAGGGTTATATTCCAGGAAGAGATGATTAATTTGCACAATAAAGACCTCAGGGGAAAAAGGAAACTCAGTATAAAGTAGCTTGCAAAAATATCCGTAAACCTTCTTGGATTAAAAGTGTTACAAGCCCAAGTACAGTATACACTACCTTGTGATACTTTGTAGAACTGCCTTTCACTACAGTTACAGAAAAAAACTGTTGAAGAAGGTATATTAGAAAAATAAATCAGTTGAGAAAATAGATTTGTTGAAAACTTTGCACCCTACATCTGCTTTGGAAATAGTGTGAACTGATTTTGTAAAACATTCTGTGGTTTTTGAGATGCTGAAAAACATATTCAGAAATTACTAACTCTTTTCAAAAAGCATATCAGGAAAAGTTTTTATATGTTGGTTTGCAATAATTGAGCAAAAATATTTCAGCTAAGAACTTTTCCAGAATATCCTTTACGTCATTGTCAATATTGATTTAAAAACAAATCCTGAGAGCAAGAGAAAATAACAGTGTAGCCATTCTTCAGAATAAGTCATTTGCTACTTTGTTCAGAACCCAACTTTAATATAACCTTATGCTGAGTTAGTTTTTGCTCAAAGTCTGTAACAAAATATTGAATTTTCTTTTCAGATTTTTCAAGGTTTGAATAGGTGCAGAAAATGAAAAGTTTTTTTTCTTAAAAGATAAAAATCTATGTTTCTGTCATTAAATTGCTGAAACAGGCTCTTTGTTTTCATTTTGCATGTATATGAAAATGATAAAAGCAGTGGAGCTTATCCCCACTTGGCAGCATTTTTTTCTGTTTTGACTGCCAAAGCATCGGCGGTGGACCTGAAAAACTGGTGTTACGTCTGCAACATGCTCATTCATGGCCAGAATAATGAACCCCTTCTCTCAGGAGCAGCTTTTAGAAATGCACCGATCGCACGACAATGAGATCAGACTTGGACGGTTTTACCTTGAGTGACTCTGTTCCAGGTCAAATTGTAAAAAATCTGTTTCTTTTTCAATTAAATGCAACACAACTTAGAACTCCCAGAATTTTTGGTTGTGCATTTCCTACTTTCGTGCATATTTTAAGTTTAAATAAAATCAGATACATGTTTAGTGGCGTACTCTGTGCTTTAATGCCTTATTTTTGTGGTTGTCGGGTCTCTCGTGTCGGATCTTGACATGGGATTTTTTTTTCCCTTTTTTATTTCTTATAGTCTACAGGAACAAAAAACAAACCTAGAAAATAAAAAGTTTAGATTTTATCAATTTATATTAAGACTAAAACAATAAAAATATTGAACTTTCTCACTTGTTATAAATCAGTTTTACAGACTGAAAACTACAAAGCTGAACCCTGTGACTTTTTATAGGACCAAAGCACTTTGATGGAAAACACGTCTTTTAAAGAAATGTTAATTATTGTTGCTTTCTTAAGTATTGAATTTGGGTCGTTTTAATTGTGTTTTGAGCATGTCCAGTGAAACAGCTCGATCACTGTTAAAATATCTACTTTTAATTTCGAGGAGTCTTAATGCAAACGTTAATAATAAAAAAAATAAATAAATCAGGAAAATATTGAATTTGATAGCAATATTTGTAGGAACTCTATGGTTACCATGAACTTAGGCATTTAAAAAAACAAACATTTGATCTGATAGTCGTCAAGTTTAGCACAGCAGCTGCTTTAATTGCATTGAAGTTGGATGTTATTTAAGCATATGTTTCGTTTCTTTTAGCATATTAAATTGCTGTTGGTATACTTTGTACAAGCTGGTGCTCAGCAATAGAGACAGGAAGACAGAAAGTGGGATTTGATGGACGTCAGTGCGTCAACAGACAGGCTTTGTATTGAAAGGCTTACTGTTGCCATAGAAACGCCAGGGGAGGAAATTAAAAAAGGTAGAGTGTAGGAAAAGCTTGTTATTTCTTTTTTCCGGTGGTAACCTCTCCACATCTGATATGTTTGTCACATTTAGTCACAGAAAATGGCGCCCTGATAATGTACAGAGCGTGGGCAAAAACTAGTGCAGTAATGGAGAGGAAGTCAGAAATGGCAAAACCAGGATCTTAGAGTTTTGTTAATGTTTATAACGGTGCATACCTTAAGAGTTAGAAAGTAGCTGTAGTGCCGTTCCTGACCCGATATGCTCTTCCTTCTTATTTCTAAATAAATAAATAAATCTGCATTAATCTGGAGCCAGAGGCTGAATAAAGTGCTAAGTCAGTGTTAAATCAGTTAGTTCGGGGTAAGCAAAGGTTTAAACATCGGATTTATTCAAGATTTTATCCCATTTTATAATATAATGATTTATTTGTGGATTACTTACAAGATGTCCACTGAATTTTCTCCTACATTAATCACTCTGAAGAATAAACAGTAACTCATTTGAATGTAATATTAGCATGGCCATGCTCCAAATATTCATTGCCATGCTAAAACTGCAGCAGCACCCAAATATTAACAATAAATTATTAATTTATTAACAGGTCTTTAAAGCACTTGGCTACTGAGGATTTGACTCATCTAAAAGTTAAAGTACAGCCTTCAAGGACTGCAGTTGCTTCTGTGCAGCTCATAGAGAGACTCATAGGCCAGAAGGGATAAATAGTCCTGACAGTAAGTTCTGAGAAGCTGATTTTATTCGTTTGTATTCAGGATCTTGTTCTTTTGGTCATAATCCATATCATATGACCATAGGGAAGTGTAAAATGTAGACTGACTGGTAAATCAGTTAACCTGTGGGTGAGAACAGCAGCAGCAGTTTAGTTTTTGATCTGGTTGCTGTGGAAATAAAAAGAAAAGAAATAGTTATTTTTTTCTTTATTGACAAGTTTCTTGTTTTCATTCAGCATTTTTTTCTTTATTAGTTTCTCTGGTAATTTATGCTTAACATTCTCCATTTTGCTGTATATTCCCCAACAGACCAGAACAACATATTTATCAAGTTAAATTCTAGTCTAATGCAAAAGTGGAATTATTATTGAAGTATAAAGAGGCAAAATGCTCAATGGCAATGTGAAAGTTTTAAATGGGAACATAACCCTTAGCTACACTCACCTGTGAGAACTTCTGTGTTTCTCTAAAATGAGATAATGTTGAGCAACGTGATGCAGGTAAGACACTGATTGCTGATGATGAATCCACAGAACCCCAATCATATTTACATTCATATTATTTTCTAAAGTAAACCATTGGTTGAAAAGATTATGAGCTAATTATGCATTGTGAGACAATTTTGTCATGATTAATTTATCAATAGAAAAATTCAAGAAATGTAAATTCACCATTTTGATGTTAAATATAAAAATGTATTTGTTTATTTATTTATTTTTATTGGAATTTGCTCTGTTTGTTTTTTGGCATTTCTCTGTTTATCACATAAAATTCATACCTCTAACAATAATAATTTTGTAGTAGACACAAAAGCATAATATGTTAGTGAAATAAATTCAACTTTTTTTTTTTTGTTTTCACAACCTTTTCCCCTCAGCGAGGAAAAACAAGAAGCTTAACAAGATTAAAGTGCAATCGCCGTCCAGGCCCTCAGAACCTGCCAGCAGCTTGCCCATGCCCATCATACCCAGAAGCATGCCGCAGCTCGTGCCCACCATGCTGTCCGTCCTGAAGGCCATCGAGCCTGAGATCATCTACTCGGGCTACGACAGCACGCTGCCGGACACCTCATCTCGTCTCATGAGCACCCTCAACAGACTGGGAGGCCAGCAGGTCATCTCTGCCGTAAAGTGGGCCAAGTCACTGCCAGGTAGCAAAATCTTCCTCACCCCTTAATTTTGGTTTTGATGTGTACTTATTTCAGTGGTTGGTTAACCTTCTAAGCGACTCTCCAGATGTTGAGGCTGCTTGTATCTGATTAAATACAGAAGGCAGGTCGTGGTTGAGCTACTTTAATTGGTTAGATTGTAAGTAGAGGAATGGTTTTTATGCCTCTACCCTGCAGTAGAGACAGATCCTCTGCTACCATGTGTTAAAATGTGTGGTCTCCAGCAGCTGAATGGAAGCACAGAGTAATTGTGGCTCATAAAAGAACAATTATTGTCAGAACTCAGCTAACTCAGAGTACTTTGATAATGAAATAGGTCTTTGCTAAGGTTAATTCCTCTTTAAATGAACATAAATGGGGCGTTTTAAAGCTTTGTTTTTGGTGTTGGAGACCACAGTGAGGACTTCATGAATTCATGAAGACCTCTGGTTTTATGTATGTCACATAAAGCCAGAAAAAAATACACTCTAGTAGAAAAATTCAACAATGACCATTGCTTTCAGTATGAAGTATTTATTACAGCTTAATGAATGAGAATTTTCCAAATGTAGAACCACTAAAATGCAACAGTTTCTTTCTGGCTGCCTACCTTTACAAAGCCAACAATCTTATAATATATGCAGCAATATTTCTTTACTAGTATATAAAAACGATTATACCAGGAAACAGCTTGAAAAACATACAAATAAAGTCTCATAAAAATTCTAAATTTAAACAAGTGTTTAACTACAGACAACATCCTGAAACGGCTCAAAACCACATTTCCCATAATACTACTATCCTAAAGGGGAAGACTGGTTTGTTGGGGTTGACAAGCCAGGTGTTATATGGGGAAATGCAGTGATAGCAGTTCACTCCACAAATGTATGCAATTTAGTTTCAGTTAGTTCTGTGGACTGCTAATTTTCTGAAATATTAAATATTGTTTATTAAGGCCATGATTGGTAAATTTTTAGTTTTATTAGTTTCAAAATCATTTTCATCATCACTGTATACTTACTTGTAAGTGACTGTGTATTTATGTTTATCAAAAGAAAATTATTTTAAAAAATTATATTAAAATTTTTAACTTATTTGTCTTTTGGTCTTGAACAAGCTGTACGTTTTCCGTAGTTACCTACACTTTAACCTGCAGGAGGCCATCATTCTAAATAATCTTAACCTTAATTTATTTTAAAGAGAACAGTAATTATTTCAACAGAACCTTATGGAAAAGTTGCAATCTAAACACTGCAAAAAATACAGGCAGATATTCTAAAAGAAAATTAAAATGTTAAATTTTATTTTAGGATCCACTTTATCTGCCTGTGTCATTTTCGTGCCTTTATATTTAACAGAGTTTATGTGTCCCTCTCAGGCTTCCGTAACCTGCACCTTGATGATCAGATGACGTTGCTGCAGTGCTCCTGGCTTTTCCTCATGTCCTTCAGCCTCGGCTGGAGGTCCTATGAGCAGTGTAACGGCAGAATGCTCTGTTTTGCTCCAGATCTCGTCATAAATGAGTGCGTACCAGATATCTGAGCATTTTTAAGGCTTTTATCAGCAACACATGAGCACATAGATTTATTAAACTAATTATCTGTTGCAGGATTAAAAAATCTGATGCTCAGACACTCAGACAAGAAAATTGATTAATGTTTCATCATCTAGATGTGTAAAGCTGGTAGAGACATTTTTCATAATACTTGCAGCCGTTATTGCAGCAAAAGCTGGTTAAATACATGCCCCCATGTAATTTTATTTTTAAAAAAATCATTGATTTTATAAAAAAGATGCAAACTCCAAGTCATTTTCATTCTCCTGAACAATGATGTTTTGAAATGTTTTGTAAGGGATTGTGGGCTGCACAGTGGCGCAGTTGGTAGAGCTGTTGCCTTGCAGCAAGAAGGTTCTGGGTTCGATTCCCGGCCCGGGGTCTTTCTGCACGGGGTTTGCATGTTCTCCCTGTGCATCTCTCCGGGTACTCCGGCTTCCTCCCACAGTCCAAAAACATGACTGTCAGGTTGATTGGCCTCTCCAAATTGTCCC
>CAEGAE010001996.1:0-11884 GCA_903067095.1 Girardinus metallicus
TTGGGGGCGGCGGCGCGGTGGAGCAGCGGCGCGGTGGGGCGGCGGAGCGGTGGAGCAGCGGCGCGGTGGGGCGGCGGAGCGGTGGAGCAGCGGCGCGGTGGGGCGGCGGCGCGGTGGGGCGGCCTCCTCAGGACAACCTGCTGACTGACAGATGGCATCCAGCGAGCCGCGGGTATTTAAGAGCCATTAGGCTCTGCTAGAGCTCAACTTGCTATGCAATCCATAAAACACACACACACACACACACACACACACACACACACACAGCCAATGAAGCATGAAGGCAAACAGGAGGGAAAAAATGAGGAGCTGAAAGATGATGAGGCACAAAACTGAAAAAAAAAAACAACAAAAAAAAAAACAACAAACGTGAAAAAGTCTGATGGATTTCCAGAGACCACCTGTGTGTCAGGTAAGAATCGCTCCTTTGTTCAGCCGCAGCGACTTTCTACCTGCCGGGTTTTATTCTGGATCTGCTGACGACTGCAGGGAGAAAAACGAAATCCTCCTTCGTTTATCGTCTTCCTCCCTGCTGGAGGTGAAACCAGGCAGAACCAGAGGATGTGGGACAGACAGAGGCCCAGCAGTGTGTGTGTGGGGGTGTGTGTGTGTGTGTGTGAGCAAAAGGACAAATATTTTCTTGTCCTTCTTGTTGATATGACAAAGCAAAGAAAGATACACATCTGTGTGTTTATCAGCCAGAAAACAACTCTTGAAACTTGACTCTGATTCTGTCTCCCCATCTGGACCTCCATCATCGCACACACACACACACACACACACACACACGCACACACACACACACACACACACACACCCCTACATCCAGCGGCAACATGAAGCAGAGCGGCCAAAAGCTGCTAAAATATTCACACCCACTCTAAATATTTACTATTAAAAGACGAGAAAAATCTGAAAAGTGTGGCCTGGATTTGTGCTCGCCTTACTTTACTGTAAAACGAGACGGCTTAAAAGTAAAATCCGATTTCAATCAAAAGATTAAATATTTTCATAAAGTGGCTGCGATGCAGCATCAGAGCCGAGCTAAGAGAATTTTAGTTTAATTACAAGAATAAAGTCGTAAAATTAGCAAAATGTTTCTCACTAAAATCCTTTCCAACCTTTGAGCAAAACATCCACATGTGATAAATTTGGCCCAGAATCGGAGGAGACGGAGTTTCCTGGGATCCGAATAAAGAGGAAAAGGATCTTTACTGTAAACCAGGCAGGCTGTGGTCAGGCGCCCCCTACTGGCCCACAAGGAACTGCATGTAAGCGACAGTTAATTTACCGAAGCGCGAGCTAAAAGTTTGACGAGTTCAGTTAGCCTACCAAATGATTGTGTTTAAAAATAATAATGGATAAGTGGATTAAAACCAGGAAAAACTCAAGAACCAGTGGAAAGAAAACACCAGGCTCGTCATTTACAAGAGATTTGATTCTTTTGAACGAGTCAGTTAGTGGGAACTGTTCTTTGTTCTTTACGACTGCGTCCTTATAACGCTCTGCTCACATGTCAACAGCTTTTGTTTTTATTTAATCCAATTAAAGTAAATACAATGCATAAATAAAATAGCTCGAAATGAAAGGATTATTTTTATATTTAAGAGGATTTTTGTTTCTGCCAAAGCAACTCGAACCCGTTTTTCTTTCATTCTGTTTCTAAATTACAAATAGCCCTAAAATGACGTTAGTGCTCACAAGACTTGGTTAAAGAGCAACTTTCTTTATTTGCTTTGGGAAGCTTAGAATGAAACTTTCATAATGTGTAAATAATTATTAAATTATTCTGACCTCCAGGTTCTCTGCATGCATTTTTCTACGATTAGCGAGACGCTGCAGAGCGAAACCTGAGCAGGCGGCCGGCGCTCGCATGTGAGGCTGACTGACAGCGGCTTATTTGAGATCCATGCTGTGTGTGTGTGTGTGTGTGTGTGTGTGTGTGTGTGTGTGTGTGTGTGTGTGTGTGTGTGTGTGTGTGTGAGCTAAAACCCTGGGCCACCTCCACATCCTCCCAGTTGAGGTGGCAGACATCTCAATTTAAACCTGCAGAGGTTTAAACCGGGAAGGAGCGCAGGGACGGACGCATGGCGGTGCGGCGGGCGCATGGCGCTGCGGCGCTGCAACCTGATCCGACGCTGCGCTGCTGGCAGGAAGACAGCTGCAGCTCCACACATGCAGAAGAAAACTGGCATAAAGAAGAGCGTGGTCGGCTTCCCACCAGCTCTAAAACAAAAGCAAAGCTAATTATTTAGCAAGTACAGAACGTTATGCTAACAGCATGGTAACCGGAGCTGTGTTACTTCAGGGTGTCAGCATGATTCAAACATCACACTTAATCTCTAAATCTGTAGATTCTGGACTCACTCAGGTACAAAACACATAATTCATCTTATATTCAGCTTATGGCCACAAAGAGAAAAGGCTGCTGCTCCTGGATTGGCTGCTTTGCGTACGCTAGCCAATAGCATGTTAGCTAGCGTTGCCACTAGGCTTCTCTTCTTCCCAAGCTGCATTTCTTTTAAATATTTCATATATTCTCTACAGAAAAATGACAAAATTGATGAATTTTCCACAAATACCAGCGTAGGTCCGTTGTAACACAAATAAATTGGTTTGTTTCTGGAATCAGATCATTTTGTTCTCATTCAGTGAGAAACTTTAAGTGTTTGTTCATCTGATGGTCCAGTAGCTTCGGTTCTACTGGAACCAGAACTTCACAATCTGCTCCACCTCCAGCTGCTGTGGTTCTGAGTCAAACCAGCCTGTTCCCCTCCCGGCCTGTGGGGGCGCTACACCAAGAACCACTGAAGGAAACGACACAAAAACCTCTGAAGACACTGAGAGCAACTTCCTTCTTCACCAGATGGAAACAGAACTGAGGCGGTTAGAGGATTTCTCTTTAGCTTTTGGCAAAAAAACCACAAGCTATTTCTCCTGCTAATGCTAGTGTGTGTTTTTGTTGAATTTACCCAGAATCCCCTGTGCTACAGTCCGCTTCCTGCTGTTGGAGCGGGGACCCGCTGCACATTAAATGTCTCAGGTATGCTGAAACAGAGTTAGTGAACTTGAATCCGTCTCATGAAGAAGTAAATGATCATTTAAAGTCACAAACTTCAGATCTGAGACGTTTTAAGTGTTGAGCTTTTAGTTTCATAAAACAACTGGGATTTGATGATTGTTGTGGTTTATAACCAGATTAACCACTATGACAAATAAAAGCAAATAAGAGCAGATTTTTAATTTTTAACAGCTGTTGTTCTGATTAATGTTGGAGATGTTTTATAGGAACGGCGGCCATATTGGATCCTAACTGGGGCTCCAGACCCCTAGCATAGCTCATCAAACTAATGTTCCACATTACAGGGAGAAATCACTCATAAAGCTGCATCTTTAGGCCTTCAATCAGCTCTAAGTAGCTGCTTTTTACAGCAAATTTCCATCACTCTGGAACAATGGTGTTCAAAGTGAGGCGCGGGGGCCATTTACGGCCCACGGACTGGTTCTGCACGGTCTCCAAACCACGATTCAATACATAAGACAAAAACATCACTAAAATCTACTTATAAAAATGTCAGGTGCAACACAAAGTGATAATCTGGCTTCCTTGCAAACTGGAAGATTTTTATTTTGAAGAAGCAAAAACTGTTTGAAGTTTTGGATCTATGATGATGTTCCTTTAAAAAAAATCTGATTATTTTGTTAAAACAGTTCATGGTTTGTTTATTCACAAGGTTAAAAAACAATCACATTTTTGGTGATTCTAGTTTTAAAAATAATATAAAAAAAAAGTTCAGATACTCCCTTCCTCCAGCTAACGGCTACAACGAGTCTGGATGTTCAGTAACCATAGCAACATAAAATAACATCAGGAGGAGGGAACCTGATTTAGTGTCTCGTCTCTGCTGGTGGTTCAGTTTGACCAGTGAAAACGCTCAGAGTTTCAGATAAACACAAATATGCTAACAAGCATGCTAACAAACTTGCTAACAAACATGCTAACAAACATGCTAACACCGCTGCCTCAAGCAGCGGAAGGAGTTGGATAGCTTGGCCAACCTGGAATCACACAAAGCTAGCAGGGGAACGGCGACTCGTCTGGGCAAAAACAGGAAACTATGGAAATATCCAAAGAAGTAAATCAGAACAAGGATGAAGAGGGGAGGACGGTTCTGGATTCGGTCGGGTCCGGAGCGGAGAGCCTGACGTTTAAGGTCAGAGTCAGAGCGCAAAACACATCAGGCCCATAGAGGGCAGCGCAGCTGGCAGCCGCAGGACGAGGGACGTCACCACCAACTGCATCCACCTGGACGTTTAGCCATCCTTCCTTCATGAACAGCCTTTCCGCCTCGCTACTGTCATGTCTTTTTTTCCCAGAATGCACCTTGCCTCCTTATGGGCTGGGAACAGAAGTGAACCAGACGAACGTCGTCCGGTCAACTGGTCAGTAATTTGGACTGAAGGTTTTATCTGCAGTGGGTCGTCAGAGTGTCGATTCATCAGGAACTATTTCATTAAATCACAGGAAGGAGAATCATTCAGGAGGAAGTTCTCAGGTTTACTTGATAAATAAAACTGCAAGAGGAAAAGTCAGGATGAAGCTGAGGTTGGTTATGAAGCTGGAATGTGAAACTGTTGCTCTTCTTTTCCGAGCAACAGTTTCCGTTGTGGTTCATATGACTGTGGCCGAAACTGAAAATGTCTGTACTGTTATTTTAAAGGGGCAGGATTCTGGGTTTTCCAGGCATATAGTCATTTTATAACACAATCCTGTTACCATCAGTACTTATAAAAATGACATAAATGTTAATATGACTGAAAATAAGTTTGACTTCCTGATTTAAAGCCTTTAAATTGAGCCTCCGTCTCTTTAAAAACTCCTGCTCTTCCTGATGCTCCGCCTCCAGGAAGTCATCCAACATGGCTCCTCTTTAACCCTTTAATGTTTTCACCAGCGCTCTCTGAGCAGCAGCTCCTATATTGAGCTCAGCAGCCGCTTGCTAATTGCTGCTGGCTAGTCTAGAGGAGCTGAGCTGAGTGGGGGAGGAGCTGCGGCTGAAGGTGGGGCTACGCCCATTCAGGCATTTTGCAGCTGGATGGTTGCCATGGAGATTAAATGATTTCTCAAACATGAAAAAAAACAAAGCAATGCTGCAGGTTTGATTCTTTATAACCTGATTTTTTTATGAGGTACCGGCCCTTTAAATACTGACGGCTGAAAGCCCTTTGGATTTTTTTCGGCCATGTTGGTCAAAATGCCAGACGATGAAAACTCGGGTCGCGTCTTCGTCTCTGCGGCTGTTTGTGTCCAACAGGTGATAGATTTTTGTTTCTGTTGTGAATAAAACATGCTGCTGGTTTCAGGCTCCGCCCACCGAGACCAGCACGGCGTGTGTGTGTGTGTGTGTGTGAATGAAAGGGACAGTGAATGAGGCTGTGGGGGGGTGGCAGCTGCCTGGATGACCTCAGCGGCAGCTGTTACCCCCCTCTGTGCGGCAGCGCGGCTTTGAAGTTCAGTTCAGCGCCGATGAAGCTTTGAATCACATACCGATTCTGATTACTGCCCTGCATGAAAGCAGATCATCTGCTGGCGCTGCGCCACCTCACCGCTCTCTGCTCCAAACGTTTACATGCACATCACCTCAGTCATTCTGCCTCACACTGGAACACAAAGTTCATCAGAGCCAAATAAAGCCCGGAGAACAGAGGAGCGGCGGCCGAACATCTTCCTGCCGCAGCGTTTTCCTGCTGCGTTTGAAGCGCCGCCGGAGAAGCTTCGCTCTGATTCTGGGTGACGCTTCGCAGCTCTAATCTCTGTGCTGGCTGAAACCTGACACACACACACACACACACACGGGGCGGGCCGGCATGTCCACCAGCATTCACACACTGTGGCGGTCCGCTGACACAATGTCCTTCTGCAGGTATTTTGTTTACATAGACGCGGGTTGAGGGAAGCGGCTATTTAAGGCGGCGACAGAAAAGAAAACACACCTGTGCAGGAGCTGTCGACACGGCAACAGGCCGGACCAGAACTCTACACAACTACAGAGACGGGTCCGGACGGGTCCAGGCTGTTAGCCAAAACATGCAACGGCCCCCAAACTGCGTTCGCTTAGCCTCTTTAACAATCAATGAATTATGATCAATTAAAACGAGATCAGTCATTTCCACTGGTGCGAATTATTATTTTTCTTTTTCTACCAAAAACTGGACGATAAAAACCTTCAGAAATTATTTTTCTGTTAGTCGAAATGATGCAGGAATAAAGTTGTAATTTTATGAGAACTCCAGCAAAAAAATAACAAAAACTTAAAATGAGAAATGTTGAGCATCTTGTGAAGTTACACTTTGGTCTCAACTTTAATATTTCACATAAATGTTTCATCTTTTAATGTCAGCATTATGTTACATCAGATTATGAAAACTCTTCTTTATTCTGCCAGTTTCATGACTATTTTCTCGTGATGAAATGTAAATTCTCGACGCCTCGGTCACGAAACGCAAAGACAGGATGATTAAATTACAAATTACACATGCCAAAAAAATATTTTGGAAAATATTTTTTATCATTTGTAATTTAATTTTTAAAAAAGAAAGCAAGAAAAAAACAAAAAGATTAAAATCAGGAATCAGATCTGGTATAAAATATCTGAGGTTTTATGTTTAGTGTGACTGAGCTGTTTGGAGGAGTCGCTGTGAGGCTTTCAGACCTCGGTGTCCGGCATGGTGGTGGCAGCATCATGCTGTGAGTCAGAGATACTGGTACCTCGTGTAAATCGGAGGAGAACCCCGAAAACAGCTCCATGACTGAAATGATCTCAAACTCACACCCAGAAAACCACAGACCAAATTCTGCAGGATTCAGTGAACGTGAGGCAAGAAGAATATATTTAAAAGAAAAGTGAAAACAAGACGATGAGCTGCCATTACTCAAACGCAGAAGAATAAAACAATCTCAGCGATTTGACGATGAAAACGGAAACAAGCTCCTCCGTTTCATCTGAAATCATAACCGGCGTTGCGCTCACCGATGACAATCAGCGTGTAGTTGATGTTGATGCTGCCAAACCCATTGGTGGCCTTGCAGACGAAGGTGCCGGCGTCCTCCGTCTCCACTTCCTTGATGCGCAGGCCTTGCTGCAGCACGCGGAACCGGGTCCAGCCGCTGTGGATGTGTCGGCCATCTTTGGTCCACATCATGAGCGGCGGCGGGTCGCCATCCACGGGGCACGCCAGCTTGGCCGTGCGACCCAGACGGACGCTCTGACGATGGGCCACCTTTCCCGCCACCCTGGGAGGACCTGCAGCAGAAGAAGAACAAAACGCCTTAGGCGCGAAGGGGAATTCAAGATGGACGCCAATTTTCAAAATGGTCGTAAAAATAAATGTATTTATCACTGAGGAATACATTTGGTCTCAATTAATCTCTGTGCGGGTCCATACATAACTGGACCCGCAGAAATCATGTTACAGATCATTTTTGGATATTCCAAGATGGCCACCATGGTTGTCAAGGCAGCAAATTAATTTTTGCTCTAAAATCATCAATTAGATAAATGTGTTTAGTGTCAAATCATAGCTTATATATTTTGAATTGTAGACATTATATTTCATGATCTTTTTTTTTTTCTTTTTCTGGTGGACATATTGCAAAATGGCCGCCATGGTTGTAACAGCGAATATGTGTTTGAAATAATCAGCAGTCGTTATTGGGAACTGCTAACCAGAAAATTATCTTTACTCACCACCAAACAAAATAAAACCAAAAAAAAAAATTACAGTAAGGTAATGCTAACGCTAACAAAACAAAAAGGATTAGCGGAACCTAACGCTAAACACAAAAATATTACCCGGGATAACGCTAAACCTGTAAACACGCAGAAAATTTACTGGAAGCTAACTCTAAACCCCTTAATTTGTAAAAGTATTAACAGAAGTGAACGCTAAACCCACGTAAAAACGAACAGAAGCTAACTCTGAACAATTAGTGGGAGCTAATGCTAAACACGTTTTAGAATCAGCAGAAGCTAATGCTAGCCACACATCCTTACCTCTGCTTTTAGCTCATCAAACTGCATTCATACTCGGGGTGTAGCGATACCATAATCTCATGATACGATATTCTGAACACAATGCGATGTGTATCGCGATATTTGGCAACCGATACAATTCGATACGATTTGAGATTTCCTAAAACAAAGGAATCTGATGTTGCGTTGCGTTTTTTACGTTTGGAAGCTCATTCCCCGTCACATGACTGGACATTTCTCTGAGATTCAGCAAAATATGGTTTACTTATTTTAGCATAACTCTGGTTTTACTTTGGCCTATCAGCACAATTTAAAAAGCGGTGTGTAGTTTACAATATGCACTTTACGCACAAGTTGAAAGTGAGACTGGGGGAGGCGGAGCCTTGCTGCTGCGCCGTCACAAATCAGACATGTTAAAAAGACGTATAAGCCTATGGTTTAACGTATCGATACTCACGGATGAAAACTCGATAAATATCGTAGAATCAATATAATTGTACAGCCCTAGTTCACACACAGATCGGTTGGAGGTTGAGTGCCTCCCCATGAGGTCATCAATGTGTGACAGCAGGAAGCTGGAATCAAACCCACAACTTCCCTACAGGCCCTCTGTCCCGCCTGAGTTCAACTCACTATTAAAATTAGTCTAAAAAGCTTCGATCTTTATTATAGATGTTCAAATATTCCAGCCAGAGGAAAAAACAAACTACATTTTCAGAAATACTTTGGCAAATGGAGAATTTTCCTTCAGTATTAATGAGTTATTGATGGTTTTAAAGGGAAAAGTTTCGTTCTCATGCAGCAGCAGCAACAGAGAAACAAAGCGGCCGGCTGGAGCGGAGAGGTGGGAGGAACGACGGGAAACGACGAGGGAGGAAACCGGAGGGAGGCCAGACGGAACCGGCAGTCCGCTCGCCGCCGGACCGGGCAGCCTGACCCGTTACGGCGACTCAGCCTGGAACAATGCAGAGTCAGCGAGAGGCAAACATCCTGAAAACAAGGAAACAAGAGACACTGCAGGGAATCCCAGTCCAAACCCCAGTGCAGGTCAGAACCGACACGGGTCAGAACCGACCCACGGGTCAGAACCGACCCACGGGACAGAACCGACCCACGGGTCAGAACCGACTCACGGGTCAGAACCGACTCACGGGTCAGAACCGAGCCACGGGTCAGAACTGACACGGGTCAGAACCGAGCCACGGGACAGAACCGACTCACGGGTCAGAACCGAGCCACGGGTCAGGACCGACCCACTGGTGGTACTGCATGGAAAACAATCTTCATCCACAAAAGCAGCTGCTCATCTGCTTTTCATCCGGTCCTCCGCCGTCATGCATGGTGGAGGCTCCGTCATGCTGTGGGCCAGTTTCCCCCTGAGCTCTGTTAGAGTTTATGATGTCATACCAAACATGATGTCATAAAACTGGAGGCGCCTCGTCCTTCAGATGGTGATTAAAGCTGAAAACTCGTTTCTTATTTTATGATTTTTGGCATTTCGTTAGAGCAGAGAAGCTTTTCAGAGATCCAAACGTTCCTCCGCTCCTGCAGTCGGCTGGTTCTGGTTCTGGAGGCCCGGCCCGCCCGGCCCGGTGTTGCTGTTGGCAGCAGTGCCAGACGGAGCGCGAGGGGAGAGCTGAGGAATGCTTTTGATGGAGAGGAGCTAACAGCGGGACATAGCTGGGATGTACTGGGGAGGCTGAAGGTGTGTGTGGGTGTGTGTGTGAGAGAGTCATTACCAAAGTGATCTGAAATAGTTTGAAGAAGGTTCTGAGTTTCTGCTGAGATCTTTGTTTAGGCCTGAAACAATTAATCGTGATTAATCGATTATAAAATAACTGTCAATTGATTTAGTCATCAATTAATGCTCACTGGAGTGAACAGACTCAAATCTGAGTCTGTTTAATTGGTAATCAATCCAATTATTAATCAGTTTTTCCAGTTTTAGCTGCAGATGCATCTTTTACTACAAAACATCAAAGTTCACAAAAGGAATTGAAATTTAGTCAATAAAATGTTTAATTGTCAACTAAATTATCTGTTTATTTACACTTTGGATGAGTTTCTAATCGGCGTCGGCAGGTTTATTATTTGGCCCTTTAAACCCAAATAATAAATTCATGATAATTTAACTTTACATCACAGACACGCCGCCAACAGCGGAGCTCACAAGTTTCAGCGCCACAGAGAGACGCTGTCATTCTGAAACCATCAGACATGAAGCCCAACGAACCAAGAGAGCAGAAGCATCAGGCTGCTGGCCACTGATGATGAAGCGACACAAAGTCAAAGCAGCTCAGAACCGCGATGGGTTTATCAATGTCCACTCAGAGAACTGGAGCAGCTAGCAGCTGCTGGAGCTGGTTCCTGTTGACGCGCTGAGCCGAGCAGGCGGCGGCACACGGCGCATGCGCCGCGCCTCGCAGCGCATGCGCAGCGCCTCCTCTGGATGTTTGTAACTCGGCGCGCGCCGCCGTTCCCCCAAACTGGAGCATTTTAGTGTCCAAAGGCGGCTCTTAACTAAGGTTTCATTTAAACGCGCTCAACCCGAACTGTCCCTGACTTCACCGCTGCGCCACCGACAGAGAACAGGGATGTTAGCCAGGCCGCGGCAGTGAACTCACACTTTGTGAATAATGCAGAGTTGCTACCTGTAACAGTTCGCTGGACTGGCAGGTTTGGCGGGTCTGAATCGCTGCCAACAAAAAGCTCCGGTTCATCTCCAAGACAAAACATGCGTCCAGTTTTTGGCTTTTCTTCGCTTCTTTTTTCCATCCTTCTCTCTTTGCCGCTCCATGAAGCTCCACTCATGTTAACTTAGTCTGTGGAAAAGCTCTGGCTAGTTTGCCATCTGTTGCCAAGTGACTGATGATGACGTTGGTGGACGGCTGGTGACAAGCTTTACCCAGAATGCACTTGGAGACAATATGGACGATCCACTTGTAATTTTGTGCGTCATAAAGTTAAATGTAAGAGTGAAAATAAAGCCAGCCATATTTATTCAGTATTTTACACCCACTATGTCACTAAAATCAGTCGGTGTTGTAAAGTTTTTAGCAACCATGAGTCAACAATGACGGTAAAACGCTGCCTAGTTCTACTCAACAGGAGGGAACCCGTCTTCTCCCATTCTGGGAGGCAGAATGTCTGATTTCATTAAACCAGACATTCTGGTTTAATGTTTAATGAAACCTTTCTTGATTAGTCGTCAGAATAATCGGCGCACAGACGCAGCGACTCCAACACTTTCTAACTCCATGTCAACTGCTGCTTGTTCCTCCAACCTGACAGTTTACTTCTCTCTCTTTCTTTCTCTCTTGCTTCTCAAACACTCGGAAAAGACAAATACACAGCGGCCAGAAAAACTGGCCAGGAATCTGCTGAGTGGCCGGTTCTGCAACCCGACCCGTGCAGCCCGGACCGCTCGGTTCTCAGAACTCTCACAGACACACCATGTTTCAGGAAAACACTGGGGGAGAAATGTTCTCTGAGCTCCTCTGTAATTGCTGGTTTTATTGTTTGACGTTTCTTTTCTTCTCTCTGCTGCACCTGCCGGCGTCTCCCTGGAGGAAAAACACCCGACGACCCAAACAAGACCAACAAGACCCAAACAAGACCAGCAAGACCCAAACAAGACCAACAAGACCCAAACAAGACCAACAAGACCCAAACAAGACCAACAAGACCAACAAGACCTAAACAAGACCAGCAAGACCTAAACAAGACCAACAAGACCCAAACAAGACCCAAACAAGACCAACAAGACCTAAACAAGACCCAAACAAGACCAACAAGACCCAAACAAGACCAGCAAGACCCAAACAAGACCAACAAGACCCAAACAAGACCAA
>CAEGAE010002002.1:0-15325 GCA_903067095.1 Girardinus metallicus
GCTACGTTCCGGGTGAGAGGCGGGGTACACCCTGGACAGGTCACCAGTCTGTCGCAGGGCAACACAGAGACACACAGGGCAGACAACCACGCACTCACACCTAGGGACAATTTGGAGAGGCCAATCAACCTGACAGTCATGTTTTTGGACTGTGGGAGGAAGCCGGAGTACCCGGAGAGAACCCACCATGCACAGGGAGAACATGCAAACTCCGTGCAGAAAGACCCAGGCCGGGAATCGAACCCAGAACCTTCTTGCTGCAAGGCAACAGCTCTACCAACTGCGCCGCTGTGCAGCCCTGTGTGTATTTTAATGTGTTAAAAATTTCAGAGCAATTCATCACATTTTTGTTATTTTTCATACAAAAACCCAGAGCAGGAACCTTAGTTTTGTGTTTCTGGTACTCCCATAATTCTGATGCACAAGCGACACCCACAAACATCAGTGATGGGAGTGCATTTCTGGATAAAACACAGCCATCAACGTCTGACCAATCACACATCACATCACACAGAGCGTGAGAACATCCATCCACAGTGTGGAAACCGGCTCTCCTTGACGGAATCGTGTGACACAAAATGTGTCCTCTTGTTCACAGGTTCTCCTCTTCTCACCAGGCCGGGTCAAACAGACGGAGCTGTGTGTGTGTGTGTGTGTGTGCGTGGTCAGAAGCGTGTGTTGTGTTTTATCCAGAAATGCACTTCCACTGTTTGGAATCCACATCCATGAGTTTATCAGACATGATGAAGAGTTACTTCTGATTCTCTACAAAGACAAAGGTCAAATAGCATTTTCATGCTTAGCCAACATTGTTTCCTCTGGATCATCTTCAGCCGCTGTCAGGAAACAACCGCTCTCTGCAACGCATGACGTACCCAGCAGTAGGCGGCGCTGTCTCCAGGCGCTCTGTGCTGTGTATGAACGGTGTGTGGAATATAAACCAGCCGACTGTTCCACCCACTGATCTACTGCTGCCTGCTAATACTAGCAGAAGACAAGACAGGATGCCAAGGCATCAAACTCATCTAGGAATGTCTGAGACTCCAAATCCTTAAAGTTCCTCTGCTTCCCGCATCTACATAACTGTTGGCTGACAGATGCATACTTACATGCATTTACATATTTAGTCATTTAGTGTTGTGCTTTCAGTTCCATATGGTTCGGGGTTTATCAAAGAAATCTACATGAATTCATGTGTACGCACAGCTTCCTACATCTGACTCACACAAAGAAATATTAGGGCCATTTGTAGATAGAAAAAAATTAGAAAAACAAAAAATGAAATGATATCATTCTTGAAGATTTTCTAGAAAAAAACAAGGATATTTTTGAGCTCCAAAAGTTGAAAAATTGTGAGAGAAAAAACTCAAATGTTGAGATCAAACTCAGCAGTTTTCTAGAAAACCATTCCAAAAGTCAAACATGTTGAGTTTCAAAAGTCAAAAACTTTTGACGTTGGAAAATTTTCTGAGATTCAAAAGCTGAACAATTTTAACTTTTGAAACTCAACGCACCACAGGGGCACCTCACACCGCGCTGTGTGAGCAGGCTGCTCATCTGTTCAGAAATCTCCAGTTTTTCTCTAGAATGTCTATGAGATTAATTTCAAAATCTTGGAGTTTTTTTTGGAGCCAGTTCACTCAGTTTTCTTGTATCTACAATTGCTCTGATTGTTTGTGTTTCCTTCATGATTGAGCAGAAGGAATCATGAACACAGCAGCCTTTGTCCATGAGGCTCCGGTGGGGGAGGAGAAAGGAAAACACCCCCGAGGCTGTTTTAGGCCAAGCTAAATACAGAAGTAGATTGAACGAAAGTGCAGTGCAATGACAATGAAATATTTATCACAAATGCTAAACTGTTCCTTAAAATTGGTTAAAAGTGACAAGAAGAAGAAGAAAGCACTTGCTAAGCGGCAGCATGGTGGCGCTCAGAGGAAGGAGGACAGGTTTGCTGCTGTGACGCTTCCAGTCACGTTGTAGGCGTGCAGCTCCGGCTCAGGGCCGTAGTAAAGCAGGTAATGGGCCACGTCTGCCAACGTCTGCAGAACATCGTAGGTTACTGCAAACAGGAAGTACGTGGGCAGCAGCCAGGTGAGGCTGAACACACACTCCCCCACTGGCAGAGGGACGGCCAGGTGTCTGGAAACCAGGAGACACAGCAGCGCTTGAATGCACCACAGGGGCACCTCACACGGCGCTGTGTGAGCAGCCGGCTCGTCTGTTCAGGTACTCACTGGAATCGCTCCTCTCTGGACTCCCTCAGCATGATGAACACAAACAGGCCCACTTCAGTGTTGAGGGAAAACGAGACAACTTTGTCCAACATGACAACAAAACCCTGAAGTAGGTGGAGAACAGATTATTCCCACAAATCTATGGGTTCATTACTCTGTGTGTGCGTGTGTGTGTGGTGTGTGTGTCATTTACCCTGGGATCACACACTGACACAATGAAAATGATCCCAAATCCAAGCAGGGAAAATCCGAATTGGGCAAAACTGCGAAACAAAAAGACAAAAACGGAAAATGAATAGAGTTTAAAACCAGAACAGTTCATGCTTCACTTTTCCAACGTCTGTCTCTGTGTTACAACACTTCAGCTCTAGTAAGGCTGATGATTCACTGCAGTGAAACAAATCACTTCTTTATGTGACTCCTGTCCTAAGAAATCACACTACAAGTGGATGGAAGAACTCTGGAGGAATCAAGTCCCTAAATTAGTGAGTTTTAAATTCTGTTTTATATATTTATGAATTAGCGCTCCTCGGCTTTGTCTGTTTCTAACATTGTACTTCATGCTGTTCATTATGTTTTAAATGCCTGCCTGCAAAACAAATTTCCTGCTTGGGGAACAATAGAGGACCTGGACTCAACTCTAACATTCTCTCCTTATGAGACATTATATGTCCCACAACATGATGCTGCCACTCCCGTACATCACAGTTAGGATGATACAAACATCCCAGTTTATCCTTAGATTGCAATGATGATCATTATGTCCAAACAGGACATGTCTCCACAGGTCTGTGTCTCTGTGTGTATTAACAAGCTGCAGTCTGATACTTCGGCTGCTTTGGACTTAAAATCATAGAGTGAACCAACACCACTGTGACTTGTTGTCAAAGTCACTAAAACTGAGCCTGAATCCGTAACAAGATCTATCTGTAAATGAGAAGCGAGGTCAGTGGGAGCCGATTAACTCCGACTGCCATAGAACGTAGAGGGGTCGCGACATTCGGACGAAGGCTGTGAGAAGTCAGTCGAGTCTTCTTGAATAAACCAACTAAAAAGATTGTGTATGAAACGTGCGGTAGATTACTCTTCGCAGACAGAAGGGTAAGCGCCCGGTGATATATGGCTGGATCAGGTATTAACTCTCTCTCACAAGAAGCAAGGTAATACCTGGACATCAACACAATACTTGCATATAACTGAAGAGCCTTCAGGCTTCAGTAAATTGTTCCCAGGATGAACCAGACTGCAGCCAGCAGCTCCACGACTCTCTTCCTTTGTCTTTCTACTCATGTCAAAACAGAAAGCATCGAGTTCCAGTGAGCCTCCAGTTAACTTGGATCATCTGGGCTTTCCCTCATTGTGTAAAGAGACAGTAATCATTTTGTATGTAAACTTCTGATTTTGAGGACAACTAAATCTTTGGTTATCAAGCTATCAAAACTGAATTATTCCTGAACCTGCACACGACTGTTATAACACAACAGAAGTTGTTTTTAGGCTACGATAAAGAGAATTTTGACTTTTTGGAGCTTTCCTTGTTCTTAGATTGAACGTGGACTCTCAGCTATCATCATTTAAAATCTCCACCAGACGAGCCGTCCTGTGTTACCTCCTGGCAGAGCAGTGCTGGTGTTTGCTTGGTGAGTTTCTCTCCCAGGCTTCAGCCAGCCACTGCAGCCGGCTGCTCCACACGGAGCTCACCAGACCATCGACTGGAAGGAAGGAAGGAAACACGCTGTCATAACCAAACCCAGCAAAACATCTAGCAGCTCAAAGCAACGTCAGCCGCTCTGCAGTCAGGGAACCGTCCCATCTACTGACAGCTGAAATGTCCGGAGCCTCTGTAGTGGCAGCAGAACTCACTGGTATGCTTCATGGCGGATCCCATCACCAGGAAGGACACGGTGACGCTGATGGCGATGAACACCTGGATCAGCTGGGCCACCCAGGAGTAGGCCCTGTAACGCTCATTAATGATCTACATGGAGGGGTGGAGGAGGTCAAAGGGGAGGTGGAGGTGGATGTCCAAATGACAATGAAGACCCAGAAAGACAGCGTTTAGAAAATCACAGCTCATACAGCGAGTGACGTATTAGCCTTAAAACGCTCACAGGTTCAAATATTCATGCTTCATGAAAACATGCAGTTTTCATCCAACATTCTAAGTGAGTTTTTAGCTCCATCCATCTTCCAGGTCAAAAAGTTCAACTTTGGTTTTATCTCCTTCCACAACGTCACGCCCCCAACCTGCTGATCTATTCTGTTTCACCATAAACCAGATGTATCATGGTTTTCTCTTCCATAAGGTCAGACTGGTTGTCACGTCAACAGGTACTTTGGAGAGGTGGATCTCACCTGCTCCTGCGACGTCACCCTGAGCCACCTGACTGAAACTGTCCAGGCGAGTCCAGGTGAAATGCTCCACGTTTAGATCTCTACATGGTTCCTTCAGCAGCTTAGACCTTTGGATGTTCAAAACTCTGCTTTAAGCCTCTCCATTACCTGGCTTGTTAGTCTTCATGATGTGTTGTTTGCTCTCAGCGAAGTGGCCGAGATATTTCTTTTTATAAAGACCTGGTTGTAGCAAACCTCTGATGTCTTCACAGAACGACCACACTGTCACCAAGGCTCCACTCACACACAGCCAGGAATTAAAAAAGACAAATATGTTCCGTACAATGTTTAAGAAAACATCATCATACACACGGTTGCAGACTAACTAAAACCTGTTAGCCAATCAGAATACTTCAAAACAACCACGACTTCCTGCTAGGAATTAAAGTTAATAAGATGAGATGATTTCTATTGGAAATTGTCCCAAAGGACGTATGTGGATATACTGGAGTTTTAACCTCAAGTCTTTGTTTCCCATGGATACACAAATACAGAGTTTTGTCAAATCTCCTCTGTGGTCGGAGCTTTTATTAATAACTATTTTTGGTGATATTAAACAGAATGTTTGTGAGGACGGGAGGCCAGAACATAAACATGCATTAGTTTTCCCAGATTTCTGGCTATGTGTGGATTGAGATTAAATCACAATCTTTTCAGTTTGCTGCACTTGGACATATCAGATTACAAAGAGCGCTTTACAGTTTTCAGATTTGTACTCATATGAAATGTTGCAAATGTATTCTTCAATAAAGCACCACCTCAGGTTGATCTGCTAGCTAAAACCCCAGTAACTGTTGGGGTGTGAGAGGCGCTGAAGGACAGCAGTGAGCTCCACGTGTGGAAGCACTGAGGGGAGAATATGGACTCCTTCCTTCCAGGTTGTGTGACCTGGAACTAGGACTAAATGAGCTGGCCAGCCCCTGCAGCTCTCTGCTGCATGTTTTTATTAACACCACAGGTGGCTGTTTGCAGAATGGAAGCATTGTTTTCTGGCTAATTGAATACAAACACCGGTCGATCACATTTTTGTTACAGTTGACTTCATCCTTTATTCTAATCCACGGGCCTCTTGGAGCGCTCACCGGCTGCCAAAGCCTCTACAGCTTCTCATATTATTAATTTGGGTTCGTCAGAAAAACACAGAGGAAAAAATGTGGAGCGTATAGAAGAGCTAGGTGTCTAAATTATTCTATTTAATGCAGGTGAAGTTAGTTGCATATGAAATATGGATCTTTACATCAGCTGACGTATGGGCATTCACATTTATGTACAAACACACTAGAGTGTATTTCCTCCAGGCCTACAGGGTCTGTCCATGGGAAGAGATGGAAGACTGAGTTGTGTTGCTCAACCTAGCAACACTGTAGCAGCGTTGCTTTACTTGACAATGTAGCAATTGTCGAGTAAAGCAGAGTTAGCGTCAACCTGAGGATTTGTCTTCAGAGGCAATGTGTCAATAAGTTACTAAATATGTTTATGATTCATCTGATCAGGTTAAAATGATGTTGAATGAAGCTGAGCTCCTACTGCAGTTCTAACTTTAATCAAGGCTCCCATCTGTTCACATGTCTCAGACTCTGAGATACGTTTAGCTTAAACTAAACATCATTTTCATAGAAAAGGGTGAGCAAAGTAAAATTTTGACTAATTTTCTAACTTCTTGATTTTGAAGATTCTTGAGAAGTCTCACCTTTGTCAATGGAATGGTAGCTATCTCTCCGGCCTTTTCAGACCTGAGGAGAAATCATACACACACACACACAGTAAATGTTGGTTGATCTGAAGAATACAGAAATATTTCTCACATCAGCAAAACGTTTAGCAATGCCAAGTCTAATCGTGTTGTGTGCATAAAATCTGTAAAGCATTTAACAATTCTGTCTCAGAAAACTGACACGGCTCAGAGAGACAGTAAGATAAAACATCCCATCTCCAACTTACAAGCCAGGAACAGTTTTAAACACGTAGAAACAGGGAAGTGGGTCAGGACAGAACTTCAAGGTTTCCTTCCTGTTCTTGTAGATGGACTTTGTGTTCTTTTTTTTTTTTCAAAAGGTGTTGGAATTAGATTTCTTTCAATGAAGGATCAAAATACTCCTGTTCATGGAGAGACTGTGAAACTAAACAAAGCAGAAAGTGAAACATGAGGCTGGTTCTTGACATGAAGCAATAAAACCTGGGTTGGAAACGTTCTGTTGTTTCTTTGAACACAATTCAAACTCCCAGGTTACATGAAGTGTGGATGAAATAGGACCTGGCAAACGTGAGAAAAAGCCCTTTTCCCCCATAAGAAACCTGGTTGGGAATCCAAAGTGGAACCACCATGTCATCCAAAAGAGTGTTTGTTGAACCAACATCCTGCCAGGCAGAGCAAACTTCTAGTCATTTGTGACCAAGCTGCCAGATGGGTTGTTTGTGTGGGCGTGTGCATGTGTGTGTGTTTGAACATCAGCAGAAGTCCATGTGTTACAATAAGGAGAGTATTACAGAACACAACAGAAAAATAGTGTCAGACGTCCTTTTTATACTGTTTTCATAAAAAATGGCATAAGATGGACTGAATTCTTGAAGAGAGTTCAGGGAAAGAAAGGAGCAGATAAAAATTGCATAATTATGATAAGTTCTCATGTTATTTCTTATAGTCTGAGCTAGTGGGATCATGTTACGTTGGAGGCATTGGAGGGGCCCCAAGGTGGAACCTTGGGGAACCCTTCACGTGATTTCTGTCATCTGTGATGTAAAGTTACTAACAGACCTGATTTCACACTAGAGGTAAATGCTCCATTATTTTTTCAGTGGCATTTCTGGTGCTGAAGGCTGACAGGTCCAGGAGGTTCTGTAACCCAGAATTCCTTTTCTATTCTTTGTGTCTGTCTCTTTAAAAACTCCTGCTCGTTCTGAAGCCCTGCCTTCAGGAAGTCATCACAGCATGGCTCCTGTATTAACCCTTTAACAATTTGACCAGAGTTGCTCTGAGAAGTAGCTTGTCTGATGAATTAAACAGATGAAGAGTTCCACCAAGTGTGTGCTAATTGCTGCTGGCTAGTCTGGAGGAGCTGAGTGAGGGAGTGGTGGAGGAATGCTGCTCTGAGGCAGAAGCTCTGGAGGTTGAAAACTGCAGCTCAGAGGAGGAGTTGCGTCTTGAAGGCGGAGCTAGGTCCACTAAGGCGTTTTGCACAGCTTAATGGTTGCCATGGGAGGTTGAGGGATTTGAAAGAATCAAGGCAACTCTCCAGGTTTTGATGAGGGTATAACATTATAACATAACAGAAAGCTAAAAAAAGTTGATTTTACATAATACTGTCCCTTTAACACAGTGTTTCCCAAGCCTGGTCCTCGAGGCTCACTGCCCTGCATGTTTTAGATATTTCTCTGCTTTAATATCCCTTATTCAGCTGATTGCAGTTCAGCAAACACTTGTCAATTGAAATCACCTGTGCTAAAGCAAGGCAACACCTAAAACATGCAGGGCAGTGAGCCTGGAGGACCAGGGAAGGGAAACACTGCTTTAACACACCAGAATACAAGAATTTAGAGGGTTAAGATGAGTGAATTCTTTTGGCAGCATAATGCAGCTGGTTCCTGGTGACACTGAAGTCTGCTTTCAAACTTAGTTTATCTTTCCAAGTCTCTATTAAAAGTCTGACCACATTTTTTCCTCTCCACTAGGAGGTTTGGCTCTCAGAGTGTAGAGAAACATCAGAAAGTGAAGGAATGGCCTAAATTATAAATATGCTCCCAACAGGAAGAAAAAGGGAACACACAGCGAGTTACTGATAAATCTACGAATCACTCCTTCCATTCTAAACTCTAATGCTATCCATTTGTCTGCAGAACAGCAGGTTTAAATAACAGAATTAAGACCTCTGCAACAGCAGCGAAGGACTCTAGAGGTCATGATCAAAGCTACAAGATGCTACAGTGGGTAAAATAACTACTGAAGATTTTTTTTCCAGTTTAATATTTCTGATGGGGCCAGTGAGATCAGATTAACATCAGATGTCGGCGACGACCCAGGTAATTGACACATACAAATCGATCAAAGGAAATTTGTCCACAAAGTTATGCATAAAAAAACATAGTTGAATAATGGCGTGAAGAGTCAGCGGACAGTCAGTGCTGCCCTGATCTGACCATCATGGAGCTTCTTTAGGAATGTGGGTTGTGAACTCTAGCATTAACACTGGGGACGTCCTCACTATCCACTCATTCAGAGCAGGTAGGACTCTGGATCTGAGTCCTGCTTCTCCTCTTCCTCCTTCTTGGCCTTCAGTGACATCATCTCTTGCTCTGCAGCTTTCATGTTCACCACATTCAATTTCTGCCTGACCACATGCCCTCAAAATGTAATTTTTATATGCCTTAACTCTCCAGTCGCCTCTGCCTTCTTCTCATCTGAGGTCAACTTCCCATCATTCTTGAGCTTTGCTTCTCCCAGACTAACTGATTTCCTGAAACGTGCTCATTTCTTCAGTGTTTACTCATTTCGAGCAGTGTTACTTTTCTCCTCCTTTAGCTTACAAACCTCAAACAAAACTACAAAACTCTGAAATAAATGATTACATCCAGCATGAAGGTTGGAGCCTATTAGGATGCATTAGTTTTCGCTGAGCAGACCCAGCAAGCTGACAGCTGTGCATTTGTTCTCATTTAGGCAATTCACAACGCGATTCCTTAAGATAACAATCGATTAACACAATCTTCTTGAAATTAATTGACTATGCCTGAATGACAAGATCCGGAATTAATGATGTTTGATATAAAATAATTAACATTTCAGACTGGTCTGATGCTCTGTAAATGACTGCTTACTCCATACACTGTAACAAACCCAGGCTAATTAAATGTTGCAGTGTTAGTAAGTGTGACGATAATAAGTGTGATGTACTGGTGGCGTATCAGGATGCGTTTGATGTAAAACGTGGTCCTTTCTCAGAACCATGGCATGCAGATTGCCTCATGGTCTGCTTCTCCTGGGTCAGGCTCAAGCGAACAGGCCACACTGTGTCATGAACTGCGGTTTGAGGTGGTGAGGTAGATGCTGCGGACCCAGGTCAGGAAATGAAATTATGATTTTAATGATGAATTCCAGAAAATACAAAGTTCAATGATCCAGACAGCACAGAGAGAGCGGTAGGCTAAGGCTTAACTTCTGGTAGCAACTGGAGACAAAAACCAAGACGCGACAGGAACCAGACAGAATCGACAGAAATGACAAGGACCCGACAAAGACACAGAAACACAGGTGGCAGTAAACACACAGAGCGTAATCACAGAACGAGACACACCTGGGAACAATCAAGGGGTAGACAGGACAACACGGAGACTCACTAGACACGGAACCTAAAATAAACACAGAAAAACTCAAATCACGACCCCCCACCCCATCAAGGGCAGCTCCCAGACGCCCTAAAACAGAAAAAAGTCCACAACAACAAAAACAACAACCCACCAGAGTGGACAGAGGGGAGCTGGACGAGGGGCCAGAGTCCAGAAAAAACAAAAAAAACACAACCCAACCAGGATGGGTGGAGGTGCAGGAGGCGAACCCTTTGTGGCGTCGACGGAGGAGCTCAGGCCTAGGATGGCAGCGGACCTTTCGGAGGAGGTCAGGCGGGCGACGCCAGAGGAGCTCGGGCCTCGGGGGCGTCGACGGCGGAGGAGCTCAGGCCTCAGTGGGAGTCGACGGCGGGGAGGCAAAACTCTCGTGGGAGGTCCGGCAAGTGACGTTGGTGCAGGGAGCGTTGAGGGAGGAGCAGAGGACCAGGACTGCTCGGAAGGAGCGCTGGGAGGCAACAATGGTGCCCCATGCCACTGGGGGGCGCCCTCTCCCAGTGAGGGAACACTGGGAGAGGGCGGATACTCAGAGGGAGCACTAGAGGGCAACGAGAAGTCTCTGGGGATCTAGGGGGGCAACGAAGAGTCACTGGGAAAAGGCTCAGGAGAACCACGAGGAGGGGCGGAGAACTCACTTACAGGGGTGGGCCACGCTGCCCTATGTGCCACCTGTCGGCCAGGTGCCAATCTGGCCACCTGAAATCCCATGACCATGGGGGCTGTGGCTGGAGGCAAGGAGACAGTGGTAACTGAAGGTGGGCTGGCAGCATAGGGCGAAGAGTCAGCTGCGGCGGCGAGGTCGCTGAGTCCGCTGCAGCAGCAACTGGAGGTGTGGTGGGCGTAGGAGATGAAACCGGAACTGTGGTTGGAGGTGGTGCTGGTCAGAATACGATGGAGAGGCTGGAGCTGGGGTGGTGGAGCGGAAGAAAGGGATATTCGGCTTTAGAGGCAGAGGGTCGCTAGCCATGACAGCTAGAGCTGTCTGGGTTCCCAGTCTGCCTCCAGCTGCAGCTCCACCAACCCCAGGGATGGGAAATAGGTGGACCAGTTCTCCAGCACCAGGAGAAGCCTGGTGGCAACCCCGAGGCATCTATATGTGAAATAGGGTTTCGTACGGTCTCTACATAATCTTTTATTGTTGTTTTTAATTCCTCCCAACGTGCTGGGTTCATGATGATGTTTCTATTCTTTTTTGCGTTCCTCACCTTCTGAGGTGGTGAGGTAGACGCTGCGGACCCAGGTTAGGAAATTAAATTATGACATGACACACTGCGGGCAACATCAGCGTTTTAAATCAACCAAACGGAGCGATTCACAAAGAGCAGGAAGGAAACATACACAGCCTCAGCAACAAATGTACTCATTTATCTGCTTAGTGATTCATGTGAGTCATATGCTGAAGGCTTATGAATACATTTTAATAAATGTGTCTCCACTCTTTAATATCTGCTGAAATAAACAAAAATTACTGCTCTGACAGTGGAGGAATTCTGGCTCACTTCCCTTTATCAAATTTCTTATCCTCTTTTTGCTTCTGTTCGTATCTTCTACCAAAGCCTTTCAGTCAAAATTAGGTGTGGGCTTTAACTAGGCCATTCCAACACTTATATGACCCAGTTTGATTCAAGCTACAGCTGACTGTAGATGGCTGTAGTCAGATGACTCCACATTTGAAACAAGAAGGTTTTCACCAGACCAAGAGCTTTTAAATCAATGGGTGTGGTGCCAGTTTAAAGGTGATGCAAAATCCACTTTTTTAGCTTTAAATGTTTTGTGTGCTTTAGAGTGTCTAAGAGTGCAAAAAATGTACATTTATTTTCTCCTGGAGAAGCACAGATACCCTTTTTTCTTTTTGGATTATATTTTTCAGTCTATTCATTTTTCTCTATTCCCTAAAACGTTTTCTTGTCTTTGACCTCACCGCATTTGCTATGGAACTGCTAAACAAGGTCCTAACTTCTGGCTAAGTTTTGTGATCTGCAGCAGTTTTGTAGTCCAAGTTCAATTGTGCCAAAGTTGCAAGTAAGCAAGTCAAAAGGTTTGGTTCTAACGTGTATTAACACACAGGATTCCTTACATTGTCTCTCAGCATCGGGGCCTCTTCAAAGTGCATGGGGCACTTAAGGACGAGTGCTTCAGCGACTTGTGCCAGTACCAAGAGGGATTTTCCAAAACACTTTGTCTGATTGAGGATATAACTGTTCCGTATGTTTTGAATACAATTATTTGGCTTTGTTTTTGCCATTTTTGTCTTGGGGGAAAAAAAATTATCCAAACGCATTCAGTGAAGTTCTTGACGACTCCTTAATTATGTCTAGGCTTTAATTCATTCATATTGAGGTAGCATTAATATTTTAATATATATCTGACATGCATGGACTCTACAGTTAAACTACGCTGCATATTGTTGTTGGTATGTATGGAGAGGGTGTAAATACAGTAACAACACCATTGTGATGCATTCATTTCAATGGTGGTTCTGCGAGTTGGTCGTCTTCATTCTCTGGGTCAGACTCTGGCTACAACATGTAAGATCTAATGGACAAGTCTTCTGTTGTTGACGCCTTTAATAAACTTTGGAATAAAATGTTTCTCTGCCAGTAGATAATTGTATCGCTGCTATCAGACTACAAAATGGCTGGATGGGATGGAGTGGAACGCTCTGTGACCTGGAGGGGGGCGGGGCGTGAAATGTCTCATTCATATTAAAAAAGACCGCAGCACAACGAGTTGCTCTAAAACGAGTTGCTCCACAACGAGTTGCTCTAAAATGCCTCAGAACAGAAGTGAACCAGGGGTCTGTGGAGCTACAATAACCAGGTATTCTGTTTAAAGTATTGGAGTTCTACTTCATATAAGTGAATGGTTTAAAAGTGAAAAAGGTTTTAAAAGCACTTTACATCTCCAAGCTACTGCTTTTTCCTGACTTCACTACATTTCACTGTGATATTTAAATTCACCCTTCTGTACATCAGTGTGCCTCCCATTGCCTGTGTTGCCTAATGCTCCTTCTTCTTTCACACTTTTTTGCATATTACTACAATTTGGACATGGAAATAACTGTAACTGTGAGCTACAAGCCTGGAAACAATCCAAACAGATATGTTAACATTTTATGAATAACTCCAACTATTCCTCTATGTGAATTAATACATCCCACACACCATTAATAACAGATTTCTGGTTCACTTTTTTTTTTGCTCGTTCCTCCATCTCCACGTCTTCTTCAGATATTTCTTTTGACATTCCAGAGTTTTTTCTTTATACCTCTAATAATTAACACCCACTAGACGTAACACACTTTGCACCATCTATTCTAATTTGATTATGCTCACCTCCACATCTTGATTCCTGACCTTCTCTGATGTCAAAAGCATTTTAATCAAGTTTGCTCTGCTAAATGTTAGGTCCCTCTACGGGAGGACTTATGGTAATGATTTGATTTTCCTCATAATTTAGACTCCTTTAGACTGATACCTGGAGCTAAAGAAAATGTGCTCCAACTTCCAATGTGTGCTTGAATTTCAGAAATTTTCACTTTCCCAGGCTGAGTGGCAGTAGTGCTCGCTCTTACAGTGGGTTATAAAAAGACTCTCAAACACTCTCCTGGCTGTAGATTTAGCAGCTCGGGGGTTGCACAGAAACGTACTAACTTGCAAATACAGGAATTAGAATAAAGTTTACAGATTTGAGTAAATTTAAAGTTGAATTATTTTTCAATTCTCTTCGTGGTTCTACACTCATCTCTCAGTTTTTTTAAGCGATCAAATTCACTGTTTAAAGCCATGTTGAATGCAAAGCTACACTATACTGTATTCTTAAAGTAAAGGCTTCATTGTGGTGTTGCCCCCCCTTTTAAGTTACAGCTGCTTAAGTGTTTTTCAATAAATTAAAATGTGTTTACTCGTTAGGGTTATTTGTCAGATTAAAAATATCCTTTCAAAATAATTTTTAAGCTGATATTAAACATACTTTTCATTTAACCCACATTTTTGTATTACAAAATATTTTTATATTGTCTCAAATTATTATTTTAAATATTTTTTCATAAGCTCTAAGTGAAAAATCATCATATTTAATCAAAATAAAAGCTGGAAAATCAGCTACCGTGTGCAATTAAAGTACATAATGTGGTTCCCTAAGTGGTGAAGTTCCTAAGAAAAATGGACTTTCCCATAATATGCTATTTTATTAAATGGCTTTTCAAATAGAACATATGTAAGGTCAAACACTGATGTTAGATGATTAGGTTGAGGTCAGTGCTCAAGTGTAGAGCAGGTAAGCTGCTCCATATCAAACACAAACACTCTTTAAGGACTTTGCTTTGTGCACCTGTGCATGGTCATGTTGGACCAGTCAGGAAAGATCTGACATATTTCAAAATGTCTTTGTTTGCTGTAGCACCTGATTTCCTCAGTGTAATGAAATGGCATCAGACTTATATAGGGCTTTATGGGCTCCACATACTGGGAGTGACGTCACTCTGTTGTGTACAGATTCCTCAACACACTTCAGCAAACCTTCTCCATTTTTGAATGGAGAGGCAAAGCATTGTTGTTTTTTATTTATTTATTTTATTCAACCTTTATTTCACCAGGAAAATCATACTGAGATTAAAAATATTTTTTGCAAGAGAATCCTGGCCAAGACTGTCGGCATTAACATTAGTAATCTTAACCAACTTAACGCTACAAAAAAACCCACTAGATATTGATGAAACACATTAGCATTTTCAAATTTCAACCAATAACCTTCACCCACCCAAACGTCAGAACGCTAAAACTGCTGCATGTCTAAACATTAACTGCTACATTAGGCTGCAGAGTTCCCTGCACTCTCTTTCATCTTTGTTAATTCCCCCTTCTACCTCATCTAAACAGTGTTAAAAGCCCATAACTGTTTCAAAAGAGTCAACAGATGAAGTGAAACAAGGTTAAAGGAAAGGGAATTGTGGAGGTATAAACAACAATGTGCTCTGAGCAGATGTTTTTTTTTTTTTTTTCCATATTACTAATTTACAGAAATCCACAAGAGGGCAATGTTGTTCCACTCAGACCCTGTCAGGCAGAGAGGAAGACGTACCTTTCATTGAAGGTGTCTGAGCCATATGGGTCACAGTCAGTGCTTTTTTTTTTTTTTTTTTAAGATGAACAATGAACAGTGATGGGTTGAAGGGGGAAGGGGGGAAATAACAGAAATAAAAATTCATGCCAAGCAATCAGAATGAAATGGTTTTTCTGCAAATCAACGAAATAAAAGAGGCTTTAATGGAAAAGGAAGGACTGAGCCAGGGAACCGTTGCAATCCAAAGATACTTTGAAATAATTACATATTCTGCTCAAGAGCTGTTAATTGCACAT
>CAEGAE010002004.1:0-12754 GCA_903067095.1 Girardinus metallicus
GTTTTTAGTCGAGATTTAAAGGCACTCAGTGTTTCAGCTGTTTTACAGTTTTCTGGAAGTTTGTTCCAGATTTGTGGCGCATAGAAGCTGAATGCTGCTTCTCCTCCTTCTTCTCCTTTAAAAAAAAAAAAAACACAAAAGTACAAATTTTACAGCCTAAAACAGAACAGCAGCATTCCTTTAGTGATCATTTGTTGCAAACTGGAATCATAAAAATAAATTAGCGCCAACGTTGCCCTTTGCAACAAATGATCACTAAAGGAGTGCTGCTGTTGTATTATAGGCAGTTAGTTTGCTTGTTTTAACTAAAGGTAATGCATCTTTTAATCCATTTCTAATCTTGCATACAAATGGCAAAACTTTTTAAATGAAAGAACTGCAGAATGTGCCACTTTTTTAACTCAGATTTATCGATTAATTGCCGGAATTATAGGTGGAATTTTAAGAAAATTTCCTGTTTTGTAAAAATTAACATTTTTTTGAATAAAAGTTTTTGCGTTAGGATGAGGCGATTTTTTTTTTTAGTCGTGTATTTTTGTGTATTTCCCAAAACTGCGATGGAAACATTTTTTTCACATCACACGAGTCACGTGATCAGCAACCGGACGTTACTGCTGCTGGAAACGACAAAGACGACAACAGGAAGTGGTAAAAGAATGACGTCACAGCATGGTTAATGACTTATGTGGACAAACTTATTGATGAGACATTTTGTGTTTCTAATTTAATGGAAACGCTGCAATTACACCAAACTATTTTTTCAACATTAGCCTAATATTGAGACAGTTTTGTGCACGTTTCTAATGGAAACGCAGCTCATGTAAAAGTTTCTTCACTGCTAACATTGACCATATAATTGCACAAATTGGAATTATCAAAATAATTCACATAATGGAAACACCAATTTTCGAAAAAAAACTTCAATATTCTTGGCATGGCTAACATTTTAAATAATAAATGTAACTTTGTAATCAAAGACTTGACTTCTAATTTTTTACAGTGAGATTTATAGATTCTGCAATAAAAGATGAACTTGTTTAAAAGATTTTTATGCAAGTCTGCCATTAGAAACAGTGAATTTCTCCATGTCTGTGGTTCAGAAGCACAGCCAGGTGTCCTCGGATGAATCCGCAGTGTTTAAATGCGACTGCGGCAACACATTCCTCCAGCCAAACGAAATGCATGAGGAGAAGCTCACAGGTAGACCGCTGAGCCGGCCGGCGCTCGATCCCGCAGGAGATTTAACGATGGTTGTAGCAGCTGGTAAAGATTTGATAGACTTGGCCCCGAGTGTGTTAACCACAAGTCGGATGATCTGACTTCCTGCCAAGCTCCTTCCTGCTGCTCTGCGCAAAGCAAACCAGAGTCCAGAGTGAAGCTGGAGGAAAAACTAACCTGGTTTTTTGTTGCGCATTTTTAATTTTACTTTAAGCCAACGGCTTGATTTTAACGTTTGCTCTAGATTTGATCAAAGAGGCTGAAAACGTTCTGTGTTAGTCTCACTTAGGTTTTAGATCATGAAAGTGATCTAAAACTCCTTTTTAACTGAATATGTGCATCTTTAAAAGCTATTAAATAAAGATGTAAAAAGCTGAACGGAAGCGGGAAGCGTTGAAATAGAAGCTGCAGCGTAACGAGACAAAGAGCCGAAGTTTAAAAGCTGCTGCTTTTTATTTCGTGTAGGAGGTTCTCTGGTCTCATCACTCATCCTTTAACATTTTATTCCTGCGCCGTCCTCCATGTTCCTCCATCTTTATCCTCCTGCCTTCTCTGTTTATTAGTCGCTCATTCAACTTAAACAAAAATGCATAAGATAGAAATCAATTTGCAAAGCAGCCAGGACTAGAAAACTGGAAGCACATATCTAATGCTTTCTGAAACGTTTGTGGCTAAATACATTTTTTTGCAGAGTTATGATTCTTTTAGTGAAAGTTTTGCTTAACAACAAACAAAAATGATCTCAGCTCTGTTGTCCTTCAGACTCCACACAGAAAGAAAATCCATGAATCTGTTATGATTTTTATAAACTTAAGGAAAAATGGAAACTTCAGTGCAGAAACACAAAATCACTCTGCTGTAAGTATTTTTGGTCGAGTTTCTAATGAAATATCTTAGTACACTGGAAATAGTGTAACTTTTCAGCAAGATATGGGATAATAATGAACAAGTAGTAGTACTTTTGGCAGATTATTTCACTTATAAAAAGACATTTTTCCCATGTTGTAATTGAACTGGAACCAGCACTTTTTATCCACACGAAGGACTTAAAATAAGCTCACATTTATTTTTGTAAAGTTTCTTGTAACTAAGTTTTGTCTTATTCCAAGTGTACCGAGATGTTTGCAGTAGAAACTAGACTAAAATTACTTGGTTAGATTTTGTGTTTTTACAGTCAGAACAAAAATATGTGAAACTTTAATGTCCATCTGAACATATAAACAAGGAAAAAAAAAATCTGTCATCCTGCAGGTTTTGCCTCTCCATCATTGTATCAACAATCTAAACAATCTAAAAACAAAATGAGAAACAAAAAAGAAAAACAAAAGGATTCCTGTAGATTTTCTTACAGTAATCATGCATCAGTTTTGGGTTTAAATCCTCCTGCAGCTGTTTCATCACTTCCTTGTTCCTCATGACTTGCACTCCTCGTCTTTTTTCTGTTTTCCCTCGTAGTTTATTCATCTCGGCTCCTCTGCCTCCACTCCATCAGCCAGTCCCCTCTGGTAGTTTTCCTTCCGACTACCTCAGTTCATCTCTGCCTTAGTTTCATTTCATACATCTTACCATCTCCGTTTAATGCTCGGGAGAAGAAGCCACGTTTTAGGAAATTAATATATAAATGACAGGTAAGAATAACCAAAGTTTAATCTTTTGAACTGGTTTTGACCTGAAGCTTTTCAGGCTTTATGAAGGTATTTTAAAGACTCAGGGAAGAAATAAATGTTGCATTTTTGGGTTTTTTAAAAAAATGAAATCTTTTGCAGAGACACACTCACTGATTCTGCTCCAAAAGCGATTCAAGCCGATTTAATGTAATCAGAGGAAAAGCTCGTTAATGAAAGAGCTCCAAATCACAATCAGGTGAGCCGACAGGACAAAACTGAAACATAATTCCCTGATTTAGTTTTTATTTTATTACTAAAATGAGTTTAAAACTTAATCCTTTAGCAGCCAGAACAACTGAAGGAGTTTCTGTTGGTTCTGGAGCTGCTGAGTCGGGATTCGATGAAGGTTTGAGCTGCAGATGGACGATGGAGACGTTTAATGAGTCGGGACATAAAATACTTTGGAGTTACATCATTACAAGAACATGAAGAGTCCATTTGGACAATTAAACGGATCACAGGGCCAGAAGGGGCCAGAAGAGCACAGTAATTACATTTATATAATATTTCTTCCTCTGGGGAATTTTTCTTTTAAAAAAAGCATTTTAAATGCGTAAAGAGATAAAATTTAAAACAAATATTTATCCCGTTTGAAGCTTTTATCTCACTTTCACTTTTGTCTTTAGGTTTAGAACATTTTGCACAATTAAGTTGTCACTTCATTTTTACAGATCAACAAAATACATCAAAAATTTGTGTTGGTAAATAACACATTTAAACTGAGATAAGGGGCAGGATTAATAAGGTTCCCTTCTTCCTGCTCCTTTTCAAACTGAGAAGTAAATCATTTTGTTCTTGGTTATGTATGCACATGTTTTCTTGTTTTTAAAAACCTGTTTGAAATAAATTAAATCACCAAGCAACTTTTTAATAAAAGGTAAAACGACGGAGCTAAAAACCCTTCGAACGCTCTCACACAGTTTGTCTGAACAGAACCAACTACATCGTCGCTAAATGCATCAGATACGGTCTCTATGGCGATTAGGATGAAAAGCTATTAGCGAGAAGATCTGAGATGATTGCAGGCGCACATCAAAGACGGCCAGTAATTTCTGCTCGGAGCTGCTGAAGCATCAAAGCGCTGCAGGTGAAGCGATCCGAAGACGTCGGGAACGACAGGTTCAGGGAATTCACTGGGATTTGTAGACAATAACAAATTCTGTTTGTTCTTCTGGAGTCAAAGCATATTAAAGGGAATAAAATCAACGGGGTTGAGACTTTTACTGCCTGGCTGATCGACTCTAATGTCTGTAAAAGGCTTTTAGTTTTAATGTCAGTCAGAAAAGCAGAAACTTTAATGAGTTTTATTAAAACGCTTGTCTTTAAAAATGGTTTTAATCAGTTGGAAAGTGACTTATAGACAGTAAGTATGTGTATTTTCATACTCTGGAAATAAAAGAGCAATTTATTAAGAGTAAAATAATCCAAGTCCTCTACATTTTCCTAGAAAATGAATTATAACTTGTTTTAAAACTTGAACACTTTTTGCACACAACATTCATATTTTCTGTCTATAATTTCAAATTTATCTGCCCCAAAAAGGATCCTGCATATGAAATATTATAAATAAAAACTAAGAAACTCAAGATTGGAGAGCTTCTTTTTGACGAGGTAAAAAAAAACATAAATAATAATAATAATGATAGAAAAAAAACATAAAATATTTCAGTATTTCTGACAATAGCTGCGTTTCTTTTGTGGTAATGTCAAAAAACATTACTGTGTTTCCATTAAATAAGAAAATCCCACTTTTATAAGTTTGCTCACGTGGTAAATCGTTTCAAAATAAGACGCGCCATCATCCTCCTACCACTTCCAGTCGTCTTCTTCCTCATTTCCCTCAGCAGAAACGTCCATCTGTTGATCATGTGACAAAAATAAACCGTTTCCGTTGCAGATTTGATAAATACAATAATTGATCCAGCTGAAAAACCTCTTCATCTTGCAAAATTTTGAAAATTGACGTGTTTCCATAATTCCAGTTTGCACATTTCCAAGGTCAAACGCGGCCGGTGTAAAGGTGAAACTACTCCATGCACCGAGTCAGAACAACAACAAAGATTCAGAGTTTAAGCAAAAACAGAATAACTACCAGATGTGTGCCAACAGCATTTCTTCCACAATAGAAACATTTTGTGATTTACTCAAATGTTGAACCTTCCCATAAATACATACAAGATGTATGTAGGAAAACCTTTATTTGGTCAAATTTCAGAATTGGAAACGAGTCCAAACCCTGTGCCAGTAAATAAAGTGCTGAAATTTGACAAATATTTTGAATTTATTGTATTTTGTACACCTTCTAAAACCTTTGGGAAAAGGTTGAGAACTAAATGCAGATCAAACTTCAACAAATCTGCAGCCAACTTGACACATCAAGGCCAAACCATCGCTAACAAGAAAAAACAGCTTAAAGGATAATAAGTCATTCAACTTTTCCTTCAACAGGGTGATTAATTACACATTTTTATTTATATCCACAGTTCTTTGTGAGGCGCACTGAGCTGCAGAACATTCCAGCCAATAAAGCAAATAAAATGTTGGCCGATGATGCAATGCTTTGTTGTGTAACAGCCTAAATATAGAGCTGAAAGGTATTCAGCGTTTGGGAGGAGGAGACCGCCAGCTGAGCCGGACTCGCTCCTAAAATCCTGGAGGATCCTTCTCCCTCTCCCCCTCCTCTTCCATCCCTCCGGGCTCCTCAGTTCATCCTCCTTCACTTCTCCTTCAGTCCTTTCTCTTCTAATCCTACTTCTCCTTTTCGTTAAATCTCCTCCTCTTTTCTTCCCTAGTGCCTTTTTGTAATCTTTCTTTCCCCGAAGTCCTTCAGAGGAGCACATCCTGTCCATCAGTTCATCTGAACTTCCTGGTTTTATTCTCCATCCATCACTTCCTGTCACCCTTCACCTCTCCCCCCTTCATTCATTCATTCATATTAAACATCCATCTATTTTCTGGCCCCTCATCCCTCCTTCTTCTCATTTATCATCACTGACAATTATTCACTCCACCTTTAAACCCTCGTCAGACATCCATCACCTCTACGTTTCGTTTTTCCTTCGTTTCTTCCCCCCTCGATGTAATCAGTATTCCCGCCTGCTCTCTTCTTCTTCTTCTGCCTTTTTTTCACGTCACGCTTCGGGCTGACACTCTCGCCAACAGGTCACGGTGCTGCATTCGACCTGAATGCAGCTTGCAGCCGTGTCAGCGTTTTAATAAACTACTCAACATGTTAACACGAATGATTAGCATTTCCTTCCACAGAAGGTAAACAGGAGTAACGGCCGTGTTGATTAAGAAATCCCCCCGTTAGCCCCGAGTCTCGGACGCAACATGCTGCTCATTACTGGAGTAATTCAGTTTAATGCACGTCTCATACACACTACCAGTTAAACTGTCCTGCAAAATCAGCATTTTGCCTGTTTCTGTACTTCCATTTTGGTCTCTACTGCTTCTACAAACAATCAGCCAGTTTTTGGCATTAAGTTCAGGTTTTTTTGGTGTCTGGAAAACGAGCCGTTTCAAAAACCTCCCGATTGTTAAGGGGTTGAGCTAGCAACCCTCTTCACAACCCCTGAAATGAAAAAAGATTTTTCCCTTTAAAACAGCAACATTTATTTTACTTGGTGCTGATTGGCTGTACCCTTAAGGGGGCAGTACTATGTAATTTTGTTTTAGCTTTCCATCATGTTATAATGTTTTTCTCTCATTAAAAACAAAACAGGAGTGTTGTGTTGACTCTTTCATGCACGTTTGAGAAATCCGTTGGTCTCCCTTGGCAACTAACGGCTTTGCTCATTCAAACTAGCCAGAAGCAATTAGCAAACACCTGGTGGAACATCAGCCGAGCTCATTATACGAGACACTTCTCAGTGAAATGCTGGTTTTTCAGCTTTTATAAACACACATAAATACATTTATTTATATTAAATAAACAGGTTTATTTAATCAAATAAAATATACCCAAATACCGCAGATATATTAAATAAAAATACTTAAAGATTGTCCACCATCATCTTCCCTTCAATTTATTCACACATAATTACACAGTGAGCTATAATTTAATTTGTTGCGCAACATCGGCCTTGCTAATTGTCCTGATCTGCGTGTGTGCGTGTGTGTGTGTGTGTGTGTGTGAGGGTTTATATCTGAGCACAGGTAGTAGAGGCAGGTGTGTGTGTGTGACTCTGTTTTAATCAGCGCATCAGTGCGTCGTTAAACTAATTAAAGGAGTGTGACAAGGGGAGGGGGGGGGGATTTTTTTTTTCCTAAATGGTGATAAACTGAGCCGCTATCCTGCGTGTGTGAATCATCGGCGTGTGCAACTGAAGCTGCAACGCCGCTTCCAGATTCTCCACACGTTCAGCGAGGGTTTGCGCGTGTGAACCAGAGACAGAGCGGCAGCGTAAACCTCGCACGCCGCTTCGTCATGACAGGCTGAAGCACAGGCATCGCCATGGAAACAATGCCTGCACCCGAACAGTCAGAAGAAAGCAGCGGCGGTTTGCTGCCGCAGCACTCCGGAGGTCAGACGGAGGCTGTGAGTTTTCCAGTCGTCGTCTGATTGGACGTCATCAGATCGCTTTGCATAAAAAAAAAAAAAAAAAAAAAGTATGCAATGATAAAGCAACACAGGCCTCCTGAGATTATTATGTTTTAGCCGTTATGTAATCCTTTCCAACGAGAAGACGGCAAAACCGGCTGAAATAAGCCTGAGATCTTCCAGAGGGATGTAAGGAAGAACCTCAAAAATATGTAAAAACGCTCCAGTCGGGCTTTTCTGTTCTGTTCTGGGTATGTTGCATAACAGTGATTTTAATCATCTTTAAGGCATTAAGAGATTTGCAAGCATTTACCTTCTTAGGTGGACATTATAAAACAAAACCTAAAAACTTACACGATTTATATTTTAAATCGCTCGTTTATAATGGACTTTGTCACAGAGGAGGTAGTAACTAGTTACGCTCGAGTAACTTATTGGAAAAAAAATTACTTTCACTGGACTTTTTACTTAAACTTGGAGTGATGTTATTGTTAGAAAGTATTGTTATTCTTATTTGTGTGAAATTTTGGAAAACTGTTTTATTCACTGAATAAGGAGCAAACGCGTTTTAACCAAAACAGGGACACAAATGTAGTTTATGTTCTTGATCATCTTTCTACTGTTTTTGGTTTTATACATTTAAGATAGAAAAAAAAAACATTTTTGAAGAAGTGTTTCTTCTGCTCGAGTTTCTTATTTGTGTAAATTTCTTTCATTTTGGACTTTAGAAATACCAGAATTTATACATTACTTTATCGTCTGATTAGATAACTTTTAAATATTAAACCAGACGAACTCGAGTATTTTTTTGGACAGCTTTTTACTTGAGTGAAAATATATCAAAGTTGTGTAAATTTTGGCTACATTAGCTAATTTGCATGCAGATTGTTTAGATTAGGAGTTAAAATGTCATAAGCTACATTTATAGATGATTCAAATGTACACAGCAAGAAGTTTGGGGACTTTTTCTCAATGTTCTTTTTGTGAAAATGTAAAAAAAAAAAAAAAAAAGTCAGAATTTGTTCCAATTAAATATAATTAAACTAAAGTTTTGGATGTAAAGTTAAGTTTATTTGAATAGGCAGGTCAAAGTGCATCAGATGATAAAAACATAAAATATGAAAAGAGCAACAAAAATTACATTCTGTAAAGTCATCAAATATACATTTAATATTTTAAACAGTCTTCCAGTTGTATTTAATCAAAAGTGGGTTTTTTTTACCATTGATTTAAACTCAGCGTTTCAGCTGCTTTTTAGTTTTCTAACAGTTTGTTCCAGATTTTTGATGCATAAAAATGCTCATAATTACTGAATTAGTTACTCATTGTGTCAGTTATATTTTATTTAAAACAGAGTACATAGGTGCCTTGTCTTATTTCTGTTCTATGCCACTGTAGGATCCGTTGCTAGTAAACTGATTTAAACCTTAGTTGCCTTGGAAGGTTTAAGATTTAAGCATCACCTTTCCAAACACTTCACACTGAAACATGCACACTTTGATCACCAGATAAGCTGCATAAATGCCTCCCTTCAATGAAATCATAGCAGCTGATACTGAAATGCTGCAGCAATAACTCAATATTACCCGTTGTATGCAAATTCTCTCTACGCCGACGTATTTACTCACTTTTAAATGTTTAAATGCTTGAAGCTGCTTCAACTGATGACAGTCGGACCTAAACTCTGATTTATTCAACTAATATTCATTCCACCACCTGGAGGTTCTCATAAACCGTGCAAACAGAATTGATTTTTCACCTCCAAATCACAAAGTATAGAAAAGTAGATAAATAAAGAGAGATGGTGACACGGCAACGGTGATGTACGCTGTTCTGATGCAGCAGAAAACTGCAGCCTTGATCCCAATAAACTATGAAAATAACACAAAGATGTGACTGGACTTTATATTTTTCAAAATTCCTTTCACTTCTTGACAATTTTGACCAACATAAGATGCATTTATACACCAAAATGTATCAAACTTGTTTGATCAGTGGAGAATTTCGCTAAAAACCCCCAAAAAAACAGGAAAAAAAAAAAAAAGACTCAGATTTAAGTCTGGATAAAACTAAGATAATCTGAATAAATTGCAACAATGAATTATCTTTCAACTAAAGTTGTTAACTACAAAAGGTTTGTAGTCAATATTTCTAAATTAACGTTTGAAACAAAATTACTTCTTTTAAATCGTCCTGAATATGGGCGATTATAAAAATGCTAAATGTACATTTTTGAAAACATTTCACACTTAGAAAGACGAACATAGAGGTTAATTGTGAATAAGAGTGATTAATCTTATTAAATCGGTTGACAGCATTAATATTAGTTTTATTTTAACTTTGTAATTGGTAAAACGTCTACTCAAGTACCGATCAAGTCATCATTTAATATTTAAAAATGACATCATCAGACAAATCAAAATATAAAGTTAAGTGGAAATTTTGGTAATTAAGGGATGAATATTACAATAATTCATATAAATAACAAAAAAAAAACAACAAAATCAGAAAAATACAGTTTTACAAATCACTTTCAATAAAACAAAAAAAACTTATAAAACTTTAACAAACACTGCAGGTGTGTGTCTGTTTTGAATTTTTGGTTAAAACATGTTTGTTTTTCATCCAGTGGGTAGAAAATCCAGAAATTTTACTCAAGAGTAAAAATACTCCTGAACGTACATCGTCTCAGAAAAGTTACTCAACGTAATTGAGTAAATGTAACTAGTTACTACGCAGCTCTGATGTAAGGGTTGTTTAAAACAGAGGACTGATGGATTTAAGTAGGCGACATTATCCGTTTCATCAGTGTTGGACTCCAGATTGCGCCGCCTTTGATCAGCTACAGAAATACGCAACGTCCTACTGCGCCAGACGACACCGTCTCAATATTTACGTCTTTTTGTCACCTGAGAAACCCCAGAAGCTTACAAAACACTTCAAGTCCTTATAAAGAAAAACGGGTTTTTGTAGCTCGTCTTTTTGCCATAAAGCATAATGCAAGCCTCGTAGGCGCGGCGCGTTAAACAGAAACGCTGCAGAATACATCAGGCAGCAGGCGGACGGTTCATCCGCAGTTCAAACGCTTCCAAGCAGGGATCCCTTATTCATCTGGATAAGATTATGTGGAAAAAATGACAAGGTGTAGGAGGTGATCATTACAGGAAACACAATGGAGGAGTAAAGTTTGTCGATTAGTTTAAATCAGAGTTTTTGTCACAATAAATTAGCATTTCTGTGGATTTCTGCAGGAGTTTGAAGAGAAATATCAGCGTGAACAAGGCTGATGGTGAAAACAACAAAATATATTCATCCAAACATGACACTGAAACTGTCAGTACTCTCACACAAATAATAGCAATGAAGATATATCTTCTAAAATAATGAAAAAATAAGCTTTCACTCTGTGCACGCGCGTCGTCACCGATGAACCGCTCACGCGCTCCGAGGTCACTGTGACATGCGGCTCTGGTTTCTTTTGATCAGAGGGACCTGAAGGTACTGTACTATCATTAAATCATTCATTAATTCCCATTACAGGTGAAATCACATCGTTTCCTAATATAAATGTTTGAAAACAATCAGTCTGGATGATAACACCAGAAGGGAAATCAGAATTATTATTGCTTGGCTATTTTACTTGATTCTTATCTACCTTCAGTGTTCTGTCTGGGATTTCTCCCATTGACCTCAATTTCTCAGGCAGTATTTCCTCCTCGCCAATCAGCGAACAGAAGACGTTGTGAGTGACGACGTCGATTTCCTGCGCACTTCATAGTCTGCCTACGAAGTAGACAGGAAGTAAACGAAGCCATTCGGTTCATGTTGCCCTTCAAGTATTGAGCAATTAAAGTCGGACGAAGACGAATGACGAACAGATTTTATTGCTGAAGAAGATTTTGTTCATTTTGGCATTTTTCTCTTCACAGTGGGAGAATGCCGTTTACAGTTAGCTTCATAGCAAACGTTAGCAGTTTGGTAAAATTTAAGGATTCATTCTACCAAAACTCTAGTTCGTTCTGGTTGCTTCTCTAAAAAACATGATTGCATTTGATTGTTATTGTACAAAGCAGGATTAGGGCCACTGCAAAAAAAAAAAAAAAAGAATTCCGACTTTGATTTTCTGAGGAAAAATCTGAATTCTGGAAAAATGAAAGTAATTTTTTGGTTGTTTATGCCAGTGGGTTGAATCCTTTTCTATATTCCTAATACACATTAACATCCAACGTACAAGAGGTTGACCTGAAACGTGCCAAAAGTGCTTTCTAATTCTTTACAGTGAGACGCATTAAGGCAAACTAGAAAGCTGATGAAAACAGGCCATGAGCTCATTAGTCTCTCCTTTACGCAACCTGTGTGTGCGCGCGTGTTTTGGATTAATTAGTCAGGAAGACAGCAGGCAGACGTAAGCCGGCTTCCTTTGATCTGACACCGTTAAGCACTTCCTAGTGACTCACTTGGACATGAAAACACACACACACACACACCTTCTGAGCGGCGAGGACAATGTCCGACCGCACGGTGACATCTGCCCCAGTCTCACACACACACACACACACCCACACACACACGCAGCATATTAAAATGTTCAGGTTCTGTAGCAAAGTTTTCTAATTATGGATCAAGCAGCTACACTGAAGCTCTGATGTAAGAGCTGATAAAACAGAAAAAGCGTTACAGTACAGCGGGTCGCCTTGAAGGGCACTTTGTGCTGCAGAGTTTAAGTGAAATAAATGAGGGGAGATAAGCGGAGAAAACATGAAAGGAATGAACAAAAGAGAAATGAAGGAATGTTGGACAATAAAACAAGGTCATGGTCTGCATTCAGTCTCATTTGTTTACTCTTTTCACTCATCTAAAGCTTGTTGCTCAGTTTTGTACAGTGTTAATTATTAGCATCTTTATGTGTTTGGACATTTTTGTACTTCAAGTTCTGCATCTTGAAATTCTTGTTTTTTTCTTCCTTTCTTTGTCATATTTTAGTTGCAACATCTTTGCAACTAGTCACCTTATGTACATTTTTAATCGCTGTTTCGTAAATCTAAGAATCACATCAATCAATCAAATTTTATTTGTGTAGCACATTTCAGCAGCAGGACATTTCAAGGTGCTTTACATCATAACAAACACAAAAACACAGAGTCATGCAACATAGAATCAATCAAAGCATTACATTAAGTCAAGTGTCATCGTTAGATTCATAATTGATCACGTTTCATAAACAACTCTAACCAGATGGTTTTTAATCGAGATTTAAAGGCACTCAGTGTTTCAGCTGTTTTACAGTTTTCTGGAAGTTTGTTCCAGATTTGTGGTGCATAGAAGC
>CAEGAE010002014.1:0-15533 GCA_903067095.1 Girardinus metallicus
TCTGCTGATCCAACTCTGTTTTCTTTTTCAGTCAGAATGAAATGACCCCATAGATGCATTTCATGACCTTCGGCGCACAAACCGATATTCATGAGACAAAAACTGAGGAAAAGTACTATTTACATTCAAGTTAAATTTTCACCTCTTTTTATTTTTATTTTCTTTATTTTGTGTGCATGGTATGTTATTGTCTGAGGATAAATGCGGTTCAGTTTCTTTGTTTACGTTTAAACAATAAAATATTACAATCATGAAAAAACATCGGGTTTGATGCTTCTTGGTCTAAATAAATGAATGTCGTCAGATTTCAGTGTATTTAGGTGAATTTTGACGCTTTGTAGTTTGATATTGTTCACAGAAAAAGTTTGTGTGGCTGCCGCACTTTTACGGCAGTGAAAAAGTGTGCATATATTTACACAAACGCAAAGTTATTTTTTATACATGCCGACTTGTGCGTGAAATATGGCATCGCACATTTTTTGTGCGCACACAGGCTTTATGCATGAGGCCCATAGTGGGTGGGACTGTCCATCAGCCCTCTCGTGGTGGACAGTAGTTGATTTTCCTTGTAGGCAGTGTTGGAATATTTAGCTTAATATGCTAGTTTTAATATTACCTTTAATTCTAATTACATATTTAAAATATTAGACAAAAAATAATTTGTTTTAAATAGGCTCAAATGAGCCCTTTGAGCATGTGATGTGGGGCCGCCTTCCACCTAAGACTGAACTCTGCTGTTGTTGAACCGAGCACGTAACACTGTGTGCATCGTAGTGTGATGGTTGGCAGAGTAGTTACTCCACCTTGAGGAGGAAGGTGGCTTCCTGTGAAGATCATCAATCCTACTATGTCTCCAATTGTGTTAAGAAGGAACGCTAAGGTGATTTTACAAAGCCTTTCTTGCTCTCCCTCGACCCATCATCTTCTGGATTAGGAGCTGCGCTGTCACAGGTACAGGATGGCCACAACATTGCGAGCTTTAATGCTTTCGCTAGTAAGTCCTTGAATCATGCGCAGTCCAAATACCCGGCTCATAGGCTCGAGTTTCTCGCCATGAAATGGGCTATTCATGGTAAGTTTTGCCATTGGCTGCGTGGACACAAATTTACTGTTTGGACTGACAACAATCCTCTGAAGTACATTCTTACCAAGCCGAGGCTGGACGCTTGTGAACAGAGGTGGGGGCCAAGCTGGCCCCCATTGATTTTGACATTCAGTATATTCCAGGGCCACAAAATATTGGGGCAGATGCATTGAGCAGGGAACCGTTTGCTCAGCACAAGATGATGCATCGTTTGATGAGGACTCCATATGATACTTTGTTGGAAGAGGCCAGAGGGTTGTTGGTGGAAGATGTTCAAAACATGTTTCGCCTTTCACAGGAAGAGTCTATGGATGGGAAGCGCAAACTCACTTCTCCGATCCAGGGCTCCATCACAGGCAGTTTGGATATTAAGGACAATGGTGGGAGAGTTTCTCATTATGAGGTGTCAGCCTTATTCAAGTCTCACCATTGTTGGAATGAAGGTGCAAAAATAAGGGCAACCTGCTACACACAACAGTTGGAGAAATTGTTGCCAGTGGGGCAGAGCCTACTGCCTGTCCTCACTCATGAGAAGTTGTATGATAAGCAGTGTCAGGATCCTGTGGTCAGTCGGGTTTCTTTTTATGTGAACAGGGGAAGTCGACCATCCCGACATGAGCGCATTCATGAATCGCGGGAGACAAACCATACATGGCGACAGTGGGCTAAACTTACGACTCAGCTGTACGGTGTTTCTAGAAACATAGTACAGCTGAGTCGTGAAGAAAGCAAGAAGAAAGCAAGAAGAAAGTGCTCCAATATGTGGTTCCAGTTGCTTTGAGAGGCCAGGTGTTGAAAGGGGTGCATGATGATGCAAGCCATCAAGGTCAGCAGTGCACACTGTGGCTTGCCAGACAACACTTTTACTGGGATTCGATGGAACACAATGTCAAAGAATATGTAAGTCATTGCAAGAGAAGTGTCTTGAGCAAAGCATCCGAACCTGAGGTCAGGGCTCCACTTGTTGCTGTTATCACATCAGCACCACTAGAATTGGTTTGCATTGACTTCTGGTCGGCGGTGGATGTTAATAACATGTCCATCGACGTTCTAGTGGTGACAGACCATTTTACCAGGCTCGCATGTCCAAATCAGTCTGCCAAGTTAGTGGCTCGTGTGTTATGGACTAATTTTTTTTTCCATATATGGGTTTCCAGCTTGTATTCACTCTGACAGAGGGGCTAATTTCGAGAGTTCCCTCATTGCTGAGCTACTCCAGATGGCCGGTGTTCGTAAGAGCCATACAACCCCGTATCATCCTGTGGGAAATGGCCAGGCTGAGGGTCTAAACCGCACTCTGGGTAGCATGATTTGTGCGTTGCCTCCTTGGGCAAAGCAAAAATGGCCTCAGATGCTAAACACACTGACCTTTGTCTATAATTGCACGGTACACAAAACAACGGGTTTTCCGCCTTTCTTTTTAATGTTCGGGCGAACTCCTAGGTTACCAGTTGATGTGATGTTTGGAAGTGTTCTCTTAGATGGAGCGACTGCTGACATGGACAAATATGTTCACTCATTGGGCATGCACTTCAGGGAAGCAATGACTTTGGCTCAGCAGCATGCCGAGAAGCAATAATTGAGACAAGCTGAAGTGTATAACCGAAAAGTTAAGGGGCACTCTTTGGAGAAGGGTGACAGGGTTTTGATGGCTAACAAAGGGGAATGGGGAAAAAGGAAATTGGCTGATCGTTGGAAGGATACGGTTTACATTGTGGTCCATAAGAACTGTGAACTGAATACCTATGTTATTTGTCATCCTGTCACAGGACGAGTTAGGACAGTTCATAGAAATCTGATCATGCCTGTAAACTTTTTGCCTTTGCCATCATGGGATGACTCTGTTGCTCAGGCTTCTTTTTCAAACACAGTTTCAGAAGGTGAGTGACGACCCACCTTCTGAAACATCATCCCACATCATCCGACGGGATGATGTGGTTCCAGGTGAGCGGGACAGTGATGCTCGAACAGCTCACTGGGTTTCCTCTCTTCCAGAGTCTAGTGTGGTGATGACCGCAGATGAAGTGACAGTAGCTAGTGAATCTGAAGCTATTGGAGGGAACGGTGGTAGTGTTCCGGGTAGAGGAATCATGTCTTCCTGTGGGGACCATAGGAGCGTTTTGGATCATGGGTTGGAGAGCTCAGTTATGATTTGAGTTTCTCTCTGTGTTAATTTAGATTTCTGTCTTCTGTGGAGTCTCTGTGTTGTCCTGTCTAACCTTTGATTGTCTCACCTGTTCCTCGTTGCTCCTTGATTGTCTCCCTGTGTATTTAAACCCACCTCTTGTCTCTGTCTCTTGTCGGATCCTTGTCTAAGCTGTCTAGTCTGTCTTGTTTATCGAGTGCCGTGTCTATGGTCTAGTTGTGTCATTCACAGTAGAACTGGGAAGTCCTGTGACGACGTTAGCTCTCGTTAGCAGTCTTTATTCCTAGCAGTTGCTACCAGTGTTTTCCGATAGCTTTTGTGTCACTGTGCTGCCTACTCTTGTTTGGACTGTCGAGCTACATTTTCATTAAATAATCGTCATCATCACCTTACCTGGGTCTACGGCGTTCTCCCTCACCACTCATACAACCAGAATCTCTGACATTCACACTCTGAGGATAACAATGATAATCAGTTTTCAAACCAAATCCCAAGAAGAAAACAATTATAGCAAAATCTAGACTCATTTCATGTGACTGAGGTCAAATTGCTGTGTTCACAGCCAAACAGACTCCAAAAAGAAACTGGAAGAAGAGACAAAAGGAAACAAACAATACAACAAAAACATCAAAGAAAGAAGTGGAAACAATTTATCCAGAATTAATATAAACGAACCTCTATTATTAAAATTATTTTTTTAACAAACAAAGAAAATGTTGCATCTAAAATGTCAGCATAGGTTTACGCCTATGTGACACCATAGGTTCAACTAAGGCCGTTAGTGGTTCACATGTGTCTGGATGTGATTCAGTCGTTAAGGTTATTCCTTCAGGATTCCTTCAGCTGTTCAGGAGCATTAAAACTGGGGTTCAGTTGTTAACAGTTTTAGTTGGACAAAACTATTTAATTTCGTATGTGAATGTATGTAAATAAGCAGTGAGGTTTAGAAAAATGCACCATGCAACAAATATCTTCTCTTGGGCCTTAGCCCTGCTGGGGACTAAGCACCCCTAAAGGTCAGATCCTAGAATCGCCCATGCTGTCGTTTATGATTGCTCTTCAGCACACGAAACACGTTACACACACATTTGGTGTTCATTATATACATAAGGTAAATTATGGAAAATCAGTATATTAAATATGTTTAACCATTTTATTGGTGACATCCAGGCAGGAGGAACCTGCCCTCATAGAATGGCAGCCAGTGAGAGGTTGTGCAATCCCAGGTGAGGCTCAGTTCACTGCTGCCTCACCAGCTTCACTTCCGAACATTTCAGTGGGTAACTGCAAAAATTCAGCAATTTTGAAGAAAAAATAATCAAAATTAGTTAAGCTAAATGAAAAATGGTTTATTAGTACAAACCACAGGTTGAAAGTAGCAATATAAATTATCTTACTATATATATTACTCTTCCATTATGCCTGCCTCCCCAGACTGCACGTCACTGATGTCAAGGTCAAGTAGTAGCATTATTAACCTACTCCCTACTATTATATATTTTTTAAATTAAAACTTTTTACTTACCTCGTGCACTGGCTGCTTTGAACACGGGCGCAGCTGCTGACAAGCACATAGATGCAGACACATAAAAAAAAGGGTATATTAAAAAATGGTCATGCCAAAGTTGGTGGGGACATGTGTCCCAGTCCTTCAGAAAATTACACCTGGACTTGATGTTACTAGTTCCTACCCATCTCTGCAAACTGTCTTCCTTTTAGATTGAATTTCTTCACTCCTCTCTGGAAAAGTGCACACGATGTACAAGTTCTTTGCATTCCGTTCCATTTTGGGTTTTGGTTCAATTCTGAAGTTACCTCCAGTGTCCCATTTCAGAAAGCAGGATAAGTGAAAATTCCGAGTAAGTTCTGGGGTAACTATGTGCATATCCTGGGTTTTCCATTTCAGAAAGCTGTGTATCAGCTATCCGGAGTCAACTTACTACCGCAACGTACTCCGTGAACCATCCCTGCCCAGCAGGATTGTTTGAACAAACCCTGAGTTTGTTCTATGTTTTAGCTGAAACCTGGCACAAGGAAAGTGTCAGAAATGACGTGTTCTTTTCTGCGGGAGCCTGTACATGTTGGAGAGTAAATATGGGGTAATTGAAATAAAGACCATTGTTCAAGTACAAAACCTTGCTTTTATTTTCTATGATCAAAACTGCAAAACATCTAGAAAAATATAACAAATGCTTCACCCCTCACAACATTTAACATCTGAAAATTGGAAAATAAAAGAAAAGTAATATTCACATTTTCCCCACTGTTGATAAAAGAACATTCATTTTTATTTCCTTTCTTTTATATTAGGCATTTGCAAGTATTAAGGTCTGCTGTTCTGGTTTTTGGATTCAGACATCTCCACAGTAGCCGGAGTCGTTAGAGAGCTGGGAGTTGGAGCTGCGGTTGGATGAAGAGTTCCATATGTCCAGGTTCATGTGCGGCCCGAACGGGTTGAAGCTGGAGTACTGGATGGGCCGGTAGGTTCCCTTCGGCTCCCTGGTGAATAGTGAGTGCGGAGGGGTGACGGGGGTGATGGGAGACATGGGGGACACTGGGACTGATCGCTCAGGTGGGAAGTGGGTCTGCGGGGTCCAGATGGAGCCAAACAAACCGGACATGGGAGAGAGGCTGCGGGTCCCCGAGAAATATGGCTGTGAAGGAGAAAAGGAAAGACAGACTTTTGGTTTTGCTTAAAGCTAATCCCTCAATGTGTGCCCCATTCTCCATTATACAATGGCATAATAGGGCCATTGTAGATAGACGAAAAAAGAAAAGCAAATTTCTACAAAAATAAAAAAAAATGAAAATTTGAGATTAACTTCAGAAATTTCTCAAAATTTCTTTTTTTTCTTCTGAGAAGTTGAAAATTTTAGTTTTTCCAAGTAAATTTTCAACTTTTTAAGCCCAGAAAGATAAAACATTTTTCTATAAATTTTCTGAGATTTTTTGCCAGAAGTGTGCTCCTTCTTTTCCTACCTACAATGGCCACTGTGTCTTTATTCTAAAATATTTGTTTACAGAAGAAAAGTTATTGTGGAGTGAATTTAGACCTGTCACGATAAATTTTGTTGGAAGATAAATTGTTCCGGAAGTTATTGCCATAACCGATATTGTTGTTTTGAGATCATTGCAAGAACACATTCTAAAAGATAACCTTAAATTCTAATGAACATTTAACACTAGAACTAGAAGTCATTTTAAATATCCAAAATAAACAAAACAAATAGTTCAATTTGAAGTCTTTGTAAACAAAATTGTCCTTCACAATGGCTAGTAGAGACCAAAGCACCAGACTAAAGACTTTTATGATCCAGTTTTTGTTGGAAAGAGAAAAAAAAGAGAAACGGTAATCATGCCAATGGAAATTATTGAGTTTGTTTATCATTCCATTAATTGATTTATTGATTATTGTGACAGGCGTAGGAATGATGACCAGGTGACAGAAGTATATAAAAGTGGTATCATCTAAATTTAGCTAGATAGACTTTTTTTATTTTACTAGTGTTGGAGCTAGTAAAATAAAAAAAATAAATATTTTCCCAGGTTTTCTGCACATTTTTTAGGGAAAAATTCTAGACTTTACCAAACGTCTGAGTTTAAATCCTTTGTGCCCACTTTAAAAACTAAAACTAAAACTAAAGCTTCTCTATAGATTTTAAATACATATTTGTAGCATGAAACAGCTGAACTGCTTCCTTTAAGATGGCAACTCTGGTTTGTCAGAATGGTTAAGAGAAATGTTTTCATGCACAGGAAAACATTTCCTGTGCATGTTTTCCTGCACAGGAAAACATGCACAGGATGTGCATGTTTTCCTGCACAACTAATGCAAAACTAATTAATGCATTAGTTTTGCATTAATTCAAAACTAATGCAGAGGTTTTTACTACTGTCAGGACAACTTAAATATAGAGAGAAAGAAAACAAAACAAACCATAGATATCTTGGTCAATTTTGAAATCATCATTCTTATTATTTAGCAGGACTAACTATCCAGGTTGAAAACATTTTGCTTTTACTGCATTAAGAGAACAAAGCAAGACCATGAATGCAAAACAGAATCTGGACAAATAAATGTGCCATCTTTGTTTGCTAAAATTATGTAACACATTTGACTTGATACGTATATGTACAATACCTTTTCATCTCTTCTTATTGTCATATCTTACCTATGTACTTATACTAACTTTTCTATGTAGTTAAATATTTAAGTGAATTATGACCGTGCATATTTAAAATTGCTTACATTACATATATAATTTAATTAAGATTAACTTTCATCTTAACTTTCTGATGACTGATCAGAGCTGGGAAAACTTCCTGAATCTGATATCAGGACAACTGACCCGCACAGCTTTAATTGTTTTGAGTCAAAATGGAAATCTGATTTATTGTACAGTGTTATTAACTTGTCCAATTATGAAATTGTGTGATTCTTTGGTCTCCACAGGATTTGCAGTATCACAATTTAATTTGCAGGGGATATTTATTTTAGCTGAACAATTACAGCAGACACAAATGTACAGTTGGGTAATACAAGATGTCACCTTGCTGCCCACACATGCTGCTGAGTTCCAGGTGGAAGGAGATTCCTGAGGCTGCTCATTACTCCAGTGGCTCTGACTGCCATTGACGTTCTGCCCCCCCTGACTGGGGAAGCCACTCTGAAAAGGTCCATTATCTGGAAAATGTTTCAAATAAACATGCTGAAGATCAAACCCATAAAAAACATATTCAAGTAGTTTGAAAACACTTAAGGAAGTTAAACAGGGGAATGAATGACTGGAATTCAGATATTAGGAGCTGATACCAGTGTAGCTGCAGGGACTGTTGCAATGACTGTTGGCACTGCTCCAAGTGAAGCTGCAAAATAAGCAAACATTGAAGCCGTTTTAATATTTACATAAAACTGCAATCACTGTGTTAATACACACAGCACATTATTCAGAAAACACAACCAAACTTTTTACATCCGTAACTAAAAACTTGTTCAACTCATCCATTAAAATGCCTGTCACAATAACAAATTTTGCTGTATGATAAATTGTCCCAAAAATGATCATGGTAAATGATAATATTGTTGTTTACAGATCATTTTCAAGTAATTAAAAATTTACTTGCATATTGACAATGCAAGTTCCATCTCTCAAGAACTAACAAACTTTAATTTTGTGCTGAACACTCCACACTGGAACTGGAAGACATTTTAAATATCCAAAATACAACCCAACAACCAAAACCAATACATAAAAAGGAAATAAAAATCATACACAAGCAAAACCATAAATAAAATGGATGAAGTCTCTATAAACAAAACTGCCCTTCAAATAAATATGGTTGTAAATTAATCAATAGTTTAAAAAAAAGGAACATTTTCTTCAAACATACAAAATAGTGAGGTCATAAAATTATTATAACTTTTTCTTCAAAGAAAAATAAAGCTTAAACACAAACCTGCTTCCAAAACAATATGTTGGCGCTTACAGCTCTGATGTAGCAAAATGTGAAAGAGTCTAATGAGTATGAATGCTTTTGCAAGGTGCTTTACTACTACATCATTTAAAGATAAAAGAAGATAAAAATGCAGCCCCAATGTTCTCCTTGTCCTACCCATTGTACGATGCAGTGACTATTGGCTGAGGTATGTAGGGCAAAGCTTCGGTTGTGTTGTATCTGAACTCATTGGTTAGAGGGATGGATGGAGCTGACCATGTATCTTCAGGCACATAATGACCAGCTGCTGACCAAGGACGACATAAAAACATCAATCAGTGATTAAAGAAAATGTCTCATGTGTTTCAATCCCAGTTATTAGAAGCCAAAGTGTCCACTTAGTGGTTCTGTCTTTACCTGTATTCCTGTCCATTCTTGCAGCCACATCAGCAAAACTTGGGACAAAGCTTGAGGGAGCAGGGTCTGAGCTTTGGCACATCTGTTTGTTGTACAAGCTGTTTGTGGAAGAAAAGAAGTTGTTTAGTGGGAGCAGGTAAGTAAATGGCATCTTCTTAATATATTTGTTGTTAGGTAGCTTCACATTGTCCTGCATTAAATGTTTATGGTATTAATTTAGCTCTGCTGTATTTAGAAATCACGTTTCACATGTTTAAAGTTGTAAAACAAAAAACAAATAAAAACACAGGTTCCATTTAATTTCAGAAATAGGGAGGGAAAAATAAAATAAAAAGAAAGTCTGACATAACTTGGCCTCCTCTTTATGCAAAAGAAAAAAACAGAGATTTTTGTCATAGTGCAATAAAACTTAAATTTCTCAAATTAAGGAACAAATAGATGCAGTTAAAAGATGCCAAAAATGCAAAAATGAACAAATTTAAGACTTAAGGAATTATCATTCATCTAGACACTAGTTCCGTTTCCATTAACCATATAATTCTGCAATTTGACTTTTTGAAATAAAATTTGCTTAATGGAAACACACATATTTAATAAAACTTCTAGTTTTTATAAAAAAACTTTGTCACTAGAATGAGGTGGTTATTCAGCTATATTGAAATTGGTTTATTACACAAAAACACTTTTTTGCATCACATGAATCACATGATCAACAACTGGATGTTGCCACTGGCGCAAACCACGAAGATGATAACAGGAAGTAAGTGGAGGATCGGGCGTGCTTTTTTAATGATTTATTGCATGAACAAACTGATTCACATGTGATTTTTTTTGTTTCTCATTTAATGGAAACACAGCAATAGGGTTATGTACTTTAAACATTAGCGGAATGTTGAAACAGATTTGCACATATTGGTGATGGAAACGCAGCTACTGACTTATTTTAATGCAATCGTATCTGATGCACATTCAACTCAGCCTGAATGCAGAATGTTCCTACATCTTTCAACAACGTTCCCTACCAGAGATGTTCATAGTTTTGTCATTTTTGACCTCAGATAGACATTTGCTGAAAGCAGTGAGCCATGATTCATCCAGTGTTAGATGCCTCCCTGCCAACCAATAATACCAATTACAAATTTAAGCCTTACAATTTTACACACTCTTGTTGCCTCTTTGAAATCTCCGTTTCCAGCAGGCAGTGTTTTTACTAAAATGTGTTTAATTGGTGAAATACCTTGAGGCCTTGTAGTTGTTATTCATGCTCTGGTAACAGTCTGTTTCTGTAGGGTAGTTCTGCATCAAATCTCCTGACAAGAAAAATGACATTACTGTATTAAAATCCTTGGCTTTTGAGGTTTTTATTATTGCTTCTAACAGAAATAGCCACACTAAGAAAGAAGTTATGAACAACTGGGTAACTACTTTTTCTATATGAGGTTGTGCAGGCCTGTATTCGAGCACCGTGGTCCTTGTCTCCCTCCATGCTGCTTGCACTGCTCCAGCTGCCCCAGCTCCCCCTGCTGGCCCTCACGCTTCCTGACGAACTGCCAGAGTCTGAGCCAGACTCCGACAACCCCCCTGCACGGAGCTCTACGGCTCCACACCTTCTGCGACTCCGACTTGGACACACACCTGTCGGAAACAGAACAGTAAGTGGTGTTCTTATTTTGCGGTTCAGAGCATCACATGAATACCCACTGTTCTGTTTGAGCAGGTTTTCTGGTTTCAGCACTTCTGACTTTAAGCCGTTGCAGCCACGGTTCCTGGTACGGTTTTCGCTCATATTATGATCCCTCGTTTTCCAATCAGGTTCCTTCTCCCTTTCTGGCACAGTTATAACATTGTGCTCAGGAGGACTACAGTTAAAAGAACAAAAACAAAGCAGGGTTATTTTAAGGTTTGGTTTTTACAAGACCTCTTTGTTGAATCAATCTAAATTACATGCACAGCACTTTTCATGCAACTTTGTGAAAAACAAAGAAGCCCCACCGCCATGCATCAGCCCCGTCTCCAGAGGAGTTTAGCAGGGGGGGGCATTGGCTTATTTTGGAGGTGCAGAGTAAATGAGCTTTTACCTTAGTATAAATACATAAGTAAACCTTTATGTAACATTTCAAATAAAATAACTATGTTTATTAATACAAAATAAACAATAAGGATGTAAACAGTGACATGTATAAAATGTTGAGTAATTAAGCTTAAATTTGCACAAACATTAGCTCAGAAATCTAAGAATCTAATGTTTCTAATCTCTAAAGATTATTTATTACTCAAGTACAAGAAAAAAGCACAGTGCACTAAAACTACTTGTATAAGTATCTTTTTTCCCAAAATGTAGCTCAATGTAACCAGTATGTAAATAACCCCGGGTTAAGCTCCTTATTTGTTGGATTTCCTTTTTGGTGATTGTTGACTTTATTTCATCTTGTTTTGTGTAGTATATGGTTAACTTCTGGTTTTTGATTTGATGCTTTTAATTTGATAAGAGAGCTTACGCTGTTTATGATGCGCAGCGCCAGCTTGGCAACAGAAGAAACGGAAGATAAGTTGCAACCGTATTATAACATTTTGTTCTTGTTATTAGCGGCCCCTTGATAGAGGCACAAGGTATGTTTATTTTGTAAATAGGATATTTCTGATATTGATCAGTTTGAATTGTGAATTTGCTTTATTGTAATTAAATACGGTATAGTTTTAGAATCTGTTGATATTGTTAGTAGTGAACGTTATTTTCAGTTTTCAAAAGTTACGGTTGTAGCCTGCTATCTTTTTGTGCTACAGGTCTTACGGTGATAAACCTCACTGTTCAGTAAAGCCAAAATCCTTCTTTTGGGAGCGGGGGGTAGTCTGATACAGTAAGAGCTTAGACCTCTGGGAGTAAGAGCTTTACCTCCAGGAGAATTAAGAACTTCGCCATCGGTGGTCAGAGATTCGTCCTCGGGATTAAGAGCGATCTCAAGTAACGGCAAGGCACCGGCATGGAGTAGTGAGCTGCAGCAACGGCTCGGTAATGTTTTGTTAACAACGGAAAATATGGAAAAACAAAGTAAAAAGGAACATGGAATGGACCAAACCGTTAATGAAAAGTTACTGAGACGAACGCAACAGCTTAATGTACCCACTAAGAAGATGTTCTTACATCAAACGGAAATGAAAGATGTTGAATGCAGAGAGAAACAGTTGTCGAAACTTAATATGGATTTTGTAACCAAATTATCGTTACCAAGGCGATCAGAGCACGCTCCTGTGTTAACAGAAAAAATGATAGCCTACCAAAAGGAAGAATTAATAAAAAGAGAAAAAACTGTTAATTCTTTATTGAAGGCTTAAAGTCTGACTTATCAGAGCAAGAGTTATGTGCAATGGCAGACAATATTTAAAATGCATTGAATGGCATGGTGAAAATGTACAGTGAAATAAGAGAGTGTAGTTCTCCATCTCCTGATCTAAGATGCAAAATGGATTCTTGCAAAGCTGTAACAAAAGATATTATGAAAATACTAAGTGAACATATAACAGCTATAGAAGATTTTCATGCAGAAAGAAAAAAGCAGCGTCTACATCAGCTACTTTCACAAGAGTTCGCCCGCTCCATCTACGGTTGACTTCCGGTTGAAGTCTCAATACTTGACACTTCAAGTATTGCAGCCAAAAAGATTGATGAAGCTGCAGAATTAGCTGCAAAGGAAGCAGAATTCAAGATAATCCAGGAGATCAAACAAAAGAAAAAATAAGAGAAATGGAGGAGCAGAACAGAAGAGAATTAGAAGTACAAAATTCTTAACTTAAACGTCTAGAGGCACAAAAGGAAATGATAACAGCTCGTGCAAAATTTATGATCTATGACAGAGAAATCAACATGAATATGGACAATCAGCAAATGCAGCAGCAAAACATGCCATTCACTCTTGACCACCATGCTGCTTATGCAGCACAAGGACTCCCTATTGGCTTACTCGTGACACTGATGCTACAAAGGAATGTAGCAAACCCCACCAATAATGAAAATTATTAAAACCCTCAAGTTAACGCTCAAACACCTCTTATAGAGATTTCCCTGCTAGCCCAAGCTATTCAAGACAGCATAGCCATAAACAGAATCCCAGTGCCAATGGCTACAGTTTTCAGTGGAGATCCAATTACCTATACTGAATGGAGGGCCTCTTTCATTTCACTTGTTGACTGCAAAGCCATATCATCTGCTGATAAGCTTCACCTCCTAAAGAGGTGTCACAGGCCCAGCAAAAACACTGTCTCGAAGGAACATTTTATCGTAGTGATGATGAGGCATATAAGGATGCATGGCAAAGACTTGACCAACATTATGATCAAGCCTTTGTTGTCCATAGAGCTTCTAGAGACAAATGATCTAAATGGCCTAAAATAGGCTCAAAGGATGCCTATTTAGGCTCAGAGGATTTACGGACATTTTCAGATTTTTTAAATGCATGTCTTCAAGCCATGCCACATGTAAAAAGCCTAGAGATACTAAATGACTGTGAGGAGAATCTAAAATTGCTACAAAAAGTTCCAGATTGGCTAGCAGCCCGTTGGAATCACTAGGTCAGTTACAGGATTTTCCCTCTTTCAGAGAATTTGCACAGTTTGTAAGTGTTGAAGCAGAGACTGCATGCAAGCCAATTACTTCACCATATGCTGTTCACTCGTGCACCTCATCCTATGAGAAAAGAACCACAATGGACCTTAAATCAAACAGATCCACACAAGTTTTCACAACCCAAACCACGGTACAAAACAGTAAGGAAAGAGCAGACAGCACATTAAAGATGCCCTGTTTGTTTTGCAAAGATGAATAACACCAACTGTCAAAATGCCCCAACTTCTCAAATAAGACTTTGGAGGAGAAGCGCACATATATTAAGGATAATAAACTGTGCTATGGATGCTTGAAAGTGGGACATAACGCTAAGGATTGATGCCATTGCAACACGTGACATTTGTAAAGGAAGGCATCCAACTTGTCTACATGATGAGAATTATAAAGCAAAGGAAAGACTTCTCAGCTCAGGACTGTGTGTGAGAGGTTATGACTCAGATATTTGCATCAACCTCCCCTTCTCATACACTAAAGACTTCATACCAGTAAATTATGACAATATACCCACCAGTGAGACAGCAAAAAAAATGGCCCCATTTGACAGAAATTGTTGATAAGATCCCACCTCTCCTGAGCTGCGATGTGGGACTCCTTATTGGATTCAACTGTCCCAGAACTTTAGCACCAAAACAAGTTGTACTAGGAGAAAACTACCAGCCACATGCAGTTCGCACAGACTTAGGTTGGAGAATTGTTGGAGGCTTCTCACCATCACCTCGATTATTAAAATTCCTTGATGAAAATTTACCTGCCTCCAAGCTTCGTTATATTATGTTTTATTAAGCACTGTGTTCCGCCCAGGACTTTATTTGCGCTCTCACTTCTGCCTGAGTTGTTGACGAAAATTAAGTGTTAGCAGCATAACGTCAAGTTTTCAAGTTTGGCTTGGGAGGATTTTATTGATTCATGATAATGTCTGGGTGTTTATCGTTTTTAGGGGGACCAATAAACATCCTTAAAATGGCGGGAGTGATGCTTGGAGTACGGCAGCTTTTCAGGTGAACGTATCTCGCTGTTACTTTCCAACTAGTTTCAGTGAGCCTAAAAAGATAGAGCTGCATCATTTCTCAGATACAAGTACAAGTGGTTATGGACAATGCACCTATTCACTAGCCTTAAACATTAAAGGCAAAATTCATTGTTCATTAGTGATAGCCAACGCCCGTGTTTCACCTATCAAGCTGACTACAATACCCAGACTTGAGCTAACTGCAGCTGTCTCAATAACTTGTTAAAAAATGAACTGCACTATGCTCAGGTGAAAGAGTACTTTTAGACTGATTCAAAGGTAGTTTTGGGCTACATAAACAACAATGTCCACTGTTTCCATACTTTTGAAGTAAATAGAGTCCAAAGAATTTACCAGAGTACAACCACTCAGCAATGGTTTTAAGTGCCATCAGAGGAGAACCCAGTTGATGGTGCATTAAGGGGGAAATCTGTCACTGAGCTTCTCTCATCTAACTGATGAGAGAAGCTCAGTGATGGCCCCTCATTTCTCTGGAAAAGTGACCTTCCTACAAAACAGAAAATAGAGTTGGATTTGTCTATTTAAAATTCCTTGTAAAACCTAAATGGCAAGTCCACTAAGTGATCTAGTGGACTGGACATCACGTGACTTACTGTGCGTGGCAGTGCGCCACATGCACAGGAACATGAGTGGTCGGGGAAAATGACACAATCAAGCAAAAAATCTGAAAAAGGGACGCAATGTTTTGATATTAATTGAAAACACCACGAAAGCAAGATAACAAGGTCCAAGGGAATCACATTTCACAGGTCAGTAAAAAGCTTTAATTAAAAATATAAAAAGTGGGGAGTAGGTTAGT